>CAUYSK010044100.1:0-96915 GCA_963575035.1 Avahi laniger | reverse complement strand
GAAGAGAAGCACATAGATGTGAGTGTTAACATTCTCCTCCACATTGCCCCTTGATAAATTTGCCAATTTTTAAGCATCACAGGACCTAGAGCCCACGCAGAGCTTTCAGCAAGTTCACAGGAATGAGAAAATAAAAATTGACGTTCAAAAACCACCAATGTAAACACCTTGGCTTTGAATTAGATCCCAGAAAGGCTACATCCTAGGATTGAGAACAAACCAAAATATACCAGATCTTGGGCCGGGCGCGGTGGCTCAAGCCTGTAATCCTAGCACTCTGGGAGGCCGAGGTGGGCGGATCGTTCTGAGCTCAGGAGTTCGAGACCAGCCTGAGCAAGAGCGAGGCCCCATCTCTACCAAAAAATAGAAAGAAATTAATTGGACAGCTAAAAATATATCTAGAAAAAAAAATTAGCCGGGCATGGTGGCTCATGCCTGTAGTCCTAGCTACTTGGGAGGCTGAGACAGTAGGATTGCCTGAGCCCAGGAGTTTGAGGTTGCTGTGAGCTAGGCTGACGTCACGGTACTCGTCCCAGGCAAGAGAGTGAGACTCTGTCTCAAAAAAAAAAAAAAAAAGAAAGAAAGAAATACTTTTCAGTGTATTTACTGACGTGCAATACTAGCCCTTTTGTCTTTGTGTTTTGGTGTACATGAAAAAGTAATACCTTTACAGTGATACCTGAAATGGAACTGAGCTATAAGTTTATATCAGACTTACAGAAAGTCTCTTTCTTTGGTCTTTCTGAATGCATTTAATAACCTACATTCCAATTGGGTTCTGTTGTAATTGTGTTTATTCTAGAACGCGCTCTTTGACCTGCCGTCAAGTGCACGTGTGCTGAACAGCAGCTCTTGTGGGAAAGAAAACACTTCTGACCCCAGTCTCAGGATTGCTTTTGGAGGAGGACATACACTGGCCTTCAGCTTCTCAAGAAATGCAGCACGTTACAGTGTCCAGCGTATGAGTTTTGTTTACAACTTGTCAGACGCACACATTTTCCCCAATGCAAGCTCCAAGGGTAAGAACAAAAATTGACCAATTATGAAGTGATAGAAATCGGATTGTAGGATTGTGTAAAATTACTTTTAACTAAGTACTGTGAAGAGTTCAGAATTGTGTTTTTCCCCCCTCCCCGTGGGATCTAGAAAGCAAGACTGTGGAATCTGTAACTGACATCCAGGCAGACATAGACAAGAAATACCGGTGTGTGAGTGCCACCGAGGTGCGCATGAGCAACGTGACCCTCACGCTCCGTGACGCCACCATCCAGGCCTACCTTTCGAACAACAGCTTCAGCAAGGGAGGTAAGACGCTAGCCCTTGACCTCTGGTGCTGACTGTCGGACTGCAGTGCCTGCAGGTGACCTCATTTCCCTGTGTCCTGGTGATCTGTGCTTGGAAGGAGCATCCGCTCAGCCAGGACACAGCTCTGCAGGATGTCCCAGGCCCTCTTCTCCTCTCCTTCTTACTTGCTTTTTTTTTCGAGACAGTTTTGCTCTGTTGCCTGGGCTGGAGTGCCGTGGTATCAGCCTAGCTCACAGCAACATCAGACTCCTGGGCTCAAGCGATCCTCCTGCCTCAGCCTCCTGAATAGATGAGACTATAGGCACGTGCCACCATGCCCGGCTAGTTTTTTCTGTATATTTTTAGTTGTCCAGCTAATTTTCTTTCTATTTTTTCTTTTTTTTTTTTTTCTTTTTTTAGTAGAGACAAGGTCTTGCTCTTATTTAAGCAATAAATATATACAATCAATATATATAAAAAGCAGAAGGGCAAAGCAGTTGGAACCTTTTTTGTTGACCCTCAGTAGAGCTAATGGGATCAGGGTCACAGAGACCTAGACTTTTTTTGAAGCCAGTCAAATTTAGCAGTGGGGTGTTGAATACCAACTTTAGTGACACTGATGTTAATAAGTTCTGATAACCCACTACCATCAGACCAGCCGAAACCTAGTCTTAATGGCCCAGTTCAGGAAGGCCCAGGGACAGGTATAGAAGGAAAAGCCCAGCGGTGCCTTTCTGAGGAGGTCGTGACCCCTGACACACCCGCTAACCTGCTAGTGGGCTCTGGAGCCAGACAGGGAAGCTACCTCCTAGCCCCGTGATCTTGGGCAAGGTAGTTAACCTCTCATTTGTGAGAATAATAATCTGTCCTAGAAGTCTGTTAGGATTTAAAAAGGCAATTAATGCAAAGTGCTTATCTCAGTGTCTGGGCAGAGTAAATAGCAAATACGTGTTCAATGTACTTCTAGTTAAGGAAGCTCTCTCCAAATCCTGCCAGTCCAGATGTAAGTCGTCGTGGTTTTGTGGGAAGGTGTATGATCTGCCTCAGTATGGGCTGGCCCAGCTCTTGGGGTGTCAGCCTTCTCCGTGGGCCTGCTGTTGAGGCCTCTGCCCGGCCGCATTCCTCGCGGTCTTGCCGGAAGGCCCAAGAGCGACTGCTGGGGGTAAGGGGCTGCAGGGTGGATTGCCCCGTCTCAGCCCTGGGAACCGTGCGGCGCTGGCTCGATCCTGCCGCCTCCGGGTTCTGTGTGGCTTGTGACCAAGAGTGGCTTTTGTGTCCATAAATTTAATGTACAAAAAATCAAAAGACTATTTCATGACATGTGAAGATTATATAACATTCAGCGTCCATAAGTAAAGTGTCGTTGGAACATAGCCACGTTTATCTAATTACACATGTTCTGTAGCTGCTTTTGTGTTGACGAGGGCGGGGCTTAGTTGCCTTGACACGGAGCCACAGCCCCTGCAGTGGAAGGTGTTTACCGTCACTTTACAGCAGGTTCGCCTCCCAGGATCCGAGGGGCAGAGTGTCAGTGACCAGGGTGAGAGGAAGCCTCGAGCGCGCCTGGGAGCACCGGGACCCGATGGGGCCTGTGAGCTCCTGGCGGAGGCTCAGGAGGAAGCACGCTTGGCGGTGGTCTGTTTACAGGCACTGCTCCGCCACTCTTTGGCACAAGCCCCTGGGGGCTGTGGCAATGGCCGCTTTCTTGGTGCGTGAGCAGACTCGCCCACTGTGTGGCTTGCGTTCAGAAGAGGGTCCTGGCGTTGCGTCTGCTCTGCTGGGAAGAGCAGGCCGGGCTGAGACTGCTCGCGGGTTGGGCTTGTGTGCGCAGCTGCATCTGAGGACAGCTGTCTGGCAGCCGCTCCAGGCGTGTTCACGCTCCGAACTTCACCTCCTCAGCCAGGCTCAAGGTGACTTCAGCTGGGCAGAGTAACCGAGCCAGCAGGAGTCATTCGTGTTCACAGTTACGACTTTCAAGGGCCTGGCCGGCTGCGTCAGCGCCCTCTCGGATCTGAGGACAGGCAAACACCCAGAGTCTGGCAGAGCAGCCTGTGCAGACGTCGTTTGGTGACTCCCTGCTGGCCAGGCCTGGACCTGGTTGCAGATCGTGGCCCATCCTTGAGCTGGCTCCGCAACCTGGGGTGCGTGTCCTGGTTCGTTCCCACCTCCTGAACCGCGGGGTGCTCTGGAGGGAAGGGCTGTGTGGCAGGGGTCAGCAATGCCGCTGAGAGCCCAGAGATTGGTGGGCACAGTCTCTGGACTAAGTGATATTTTTATAGTTAATGATTTCTTTTACGATGAGCTTTGTTTTTTTGAGCAGGTTTAGGCTCATGGCGAAATTAAGTGGATTCCACATATTCCCTACTCCGCCACCTCCAAGTGTCCCCACTGTCCAATCCCACGTTAGTCACCTTTTAAATGGAGAGCATACCTGCGTGATTCCCAGTGGAAAAAGTCCAGAAGTGAGGCCATGTTCCTGACAGCCCTGTCGTGGCGCAGTCATGTGGGACGTGGGGCTGCCTGCTCCTGGGGAGGCGGCGGTGGACTGGGGCTCTGCTGCGGGCAGCCGTCCAGGCCCGCCCCACCCGTCGTCGGTGAGAGGCGCAGTCGCGTAGCGCCCTTGCTTCAGAGGTGGGTCTAAGCCCACCTGCCTCCACCCCCGCGGTCCTGAGCCGTCCCTTCTCATCAGGATCCGATTCTGTGCAATGTCTGCCAGTGCAGATTTTCGTGTTCTTTGGAAAGGAAATACTACTTTTTCGAAGACTCTAGAGCACTCAGTAAACGCTGCTGAGTGAGAAGCGAATTGAGATATCCTGAAGCCACGCCACGTGCTCTTGCTGCTGGTGTCGACGGGTCGGTGTCAGCCCTCTTCTCGTCCTAGAAGCGGTGAGGCTTGGGGAGTCCGGGTCCCCTTTACCGGAAGCAGGGAGCCCAGGCTTTTGAAAGCCACGTCCTTTACGGTGACCCCTCGTTGGTCCAGACCTCTGCTGCTAACAAATAATAAGCACAGAACAAAAACCGAACGCCCAAGCTGGCGGGGAGGACCTTGGGTTCCTTTGCTACCATGTCCTCACCTCACCCATAACCCATGAATTCCTGCTTTGCTCACCGTTTGGGGGCTTGGCCTCCGGGGCCTGCGCAGTGGGACAGTGGTTGGAAGCAGCTCAGGTGGCTGCCAGCAGGTTGCTCCTCAGAGCGAAGGTGGGAAGGAACAGGTTACACAGTCTCGGGTCTCTGCACGCTGTGATTACTGAGGCAGTGATCCGAGTTACTGTTTAAAGCTCAGCAGTTCGTGTATTCCAGAGTTGCTCAGAGCGCCCGCAAGGTCGACTCTCAGAAAGAGCCCCGGTTCCCTGGAGAGCTTAGGGGCTCAGCCACTCCTAGGCTGTGAATGGCGTCTTGCTGGGTTCTGTACGTTTCTGACAGTGGTTGTTACAAAGTTACTTGCAACTGAAGAGACTGCTATTTTCCCTACAGACAGGAGGAGATTTGAGATAACTGACCGCATGTGCTGTGAGCATAGAATGCCTAAAAATACTTGATTGCTACTAAAATTAAGTCTTTTCTTTTTCCATCTTGTGCCAATTTCATTCCTTTGTTTCCTAGGCACTTTTGTGACTTACAGTTTTGGTGTCTCTTTAATTTGAAAGCTGCTTCAAGAAAAAGCTCCCAGATCAGTTGTGTTAAATATATTTTTTATATCCCCCAGTCTGCTCTACTCATGTGGATTCTTTTTTTTTTTTTTTTAATTTTTTTTGAGACAGGGTCTCACTCTGTTGCCCTGGCTAGAGTGAGTGCCGTGGCGTCAGCCTCGCTCACAGCAACCTCAAAGTCCTGGGCTCAAGCGATCCTCCTGCCTCAGCCTCCCGAGTAGCTGGGACTACAGGCATGCGCCACCATGCCCGGCTAACTTTTTCTATATATTTTTAGTTGTCCCGATAATTTCTATTTTTTTTTTTTTTTTTTTTTAGTAGAGATGGGGTCTTGCTATTGCTCAGGCTGGTATCAAACTCCTGACCCTTAGTGATCCACCCGCCTCGGCCTCCCAGAGTGCTAGGATTACAGGCATGAGCCACCCGGCCCATTGTGGATTCTTAATAGAGAATTGTCAAATGAAGGTGTTTCTGTTAAGTCAGTGATTTTTTTTTTTTTTGGTTGTAAAATAACACTTTTTTCTTGGGCCTGGGTAAGGTTTCCATTGGAGGAATTCCAGGTGGGTGTTGGTGCGGGCTACGGTGGCGCTCCTTTCAGCACACCATGGCCTCCCCCAGAAAGCCCTGGAGTACCTCACCCTTCCGTGTGTCGTCACATCTGAGAAAACTTGGGACCTCACAGGTTTTATTTTAAAAGGCAACAGAACACAAGCCAAGGTCGGACTGACTTTCCTGTCCCTTTTTTTGATGAAGAACACAGATACCTTCTCTCCTGAGGATCTTTAAAGTAGGGCCGATGGGCCAGGTACTGTGGCTCATACCTGTAATCCCAGCACTCTGGGAGGCCAAGGTGGGGAGGATGGCTTGAGACCAGCCTAAACAAGAATGAGACCCCATCTCTACAGGAAACTTAGCTAGGCATGGCGGCATGCGCCTGTAGTCCCAGCTACTTTGGAGGCTGAGGCAGGAGGCTCGCTCGACCCCAGGATCTTGAGGTTGCAGTGAGCTATGATGATGGCACTGCACTCCAGCCCTGGCGACAGACAACAGAGTGAGACTGTCTCAGAAAAAAAGGGGTGGGGGGCAGATGGTGATACTAGAAGGTCTGAGCTTGCTTGGCCTGGGCACTGGAGTGGACCAGGTGAGTGAGCTCACTGGGTCCATTGGAATCGGACCTCTAGTCCTAGCTCTGGCAGGCAGATAGGTTTGGGGTGAACCCAGCCCAGGCATGTGGGTTTAACGGTTCACCTGAGGATTGGGTTTATCCATGTTTTTATCTTTAGGGTTGTTTACGTGGGCACTTGTTGAATGAATCAAAGAATTTCTGTAAACACTAAAAGAAATAGAGACTGCTTTTAAATACACGTCATCATAAATCTCACCTCCTACCAATCTGGCAGCACTGTTACTGCTCCAATGTGACTTTTTTTTTTGAGACAGGGTCTGGCTCTGCACCCTCCCTCCCCCCAAGAGTGCAGTGGCATCATCACAGCTCACAGCAACCTCAAGATCCTGGGGTCAAGCGAGCCTCCTGCCTTAGCCTCCTGAGTAGCTGGGACTGCAGGTGATCACCACTGTGCCCAGCTAATTATTATAGTTTTGGTAGAGATGGGGTCTTGCTATGTTGCTCAGGCTGGTATTGAACTTCTGGCCTCAAGTGATTCTCCCACCTCAAGGCCTCCCAGAGTGCTGGGATTACAGGTGTGAGCCACCACACCTGGCCTCTAATGTGACATCTTTTAACCTACTTTACAAAGTAGGAAACTGAATGTGTCCTATGGATTGTAGGTTACAAGTAATTGTCAAACGAGTGTAGGTTACGCTTTGTCCATGTGTCGCGTGGCTGTCTCGACTAGAACTCAAGGACTGGCCTGTTTTGATCTGGTTTTGCACATTTAACTTCTGTCCGTTTGATCACCTGTTCTGTAACATTTTATAAAGCAACGGCGAAGCTATCTCTAAAAAGACACCTGTAATGTCAGCCTGTAACTTGGGTGTGTCAGCACCTCCTGAGTTGGGACGTCTCCAGGGCAGTGTCTGCCCTGCCACCGTCACCCAAGGTCACGGTCACTTCTCAGAGCCGGGAACAGTTGTGCCATCTTCCTGCTCTGCCCAGAGCGGGGTTTTGCAGTGGGGACAGTGTCCCGAGTGAGCCGACTTCTCGGCAGCCGTGAGGACGCGAGGGCGCAGCGTGGGGAGGCTTCCTCTCTCCCGCAAGCAGGTGGGATCTGAAGGTGGGATTAGCAGCTGGAAAAGAGTTAAGGTGGGCGCTTCGTTTTAGCTTTGAGTGCGACGCGAACACCACGCACTTTGCCCGTGGGCTCGCCTGCCGGGTGTTTGGGGCTGGCTCTCCACGACTCAGCCTAGCAGAGATGTGGAAGGGATGGATCGGGTGGAAATTGTGTTATTCCGAACTGGGTATCCACGGAAACGAGGTGGTCGGGGAGAGCCTGACCTGGGGTTGAGAGGATGCTGGTCCACAGAAGGCGAGTGTCTGCTCAGGACGGTGCTCCGTTGTGGCTCTGCTCTTGGTTCAGTCTGCCCTGATCTGACTGAGCTTCAGCTGTGCACATCTTGGTGGGTTCAGGTGCTCAGCGTGTCCCGGGCCGCACCTTCTCCCCGAGGGAGCACGCTCCGTGCACCCTCGTTACCCCGCCCCAAACGAAAGCCCGAAACAGCCGGCTGCCCCGCTCAACTTGGAGTCTCTGCTCACGTATGGGGTCCTCAAGGACACACCCGACTCCCGCCCTACCCGGGGACCCCTGCCGATCTCTCCAGGGCACTGTCCGTGCTGGGGCCAGAGCCGAGGGCCTGGGGTGTTGCTGGCACAGTGGCTGGCATGTGACAACTGAGGGAACGATTGTTTGAACTGTTGTCCCGTTTCAAGTGGCAGGTGGCTGCCCAGGCGGCGTGGTCTTGCTGCACACTCACCCCTCTCGCCTGCGGTAGCAAGGAGAGCGCGGGGCGCGTGCTGTTCGCCGCGTGCAGTGGGGCGTGGGGGTGGGCGGCGCTTGCTACCCGGAGGCTGGGCCGCAGCGGGTGGACTCGAGTCGCTCTGTGGTCCTCTCCGTGCCCCGCCGCCCCCAAGCCGTCACCGTCCGCTGGACCTCACTTCTGTTCCGTGCCGCTAGAAAGACACGGCACGTGCCGCCCTTGGGAGATCGAGAAAATGGCTGCCGAGGAAGCCAGCTGGGGTCTCCGCGAGTTCACAGAAATGTTTCTAGTCCTGAGTTTGGATGTCACTGTCACTGCTGCTGGTGCAAGGGACCTGGACTTTGAGCTCTCTCCCCTATCCCTGCAGAGACGCGCTGCAGGCAGGATGGGCCTTCCCCGACCACGGCACCGCCCAGGCCCTCGCCGCCGCCCGAGAGCCCTTCCGTGGACAAGTACAACGTGAGCGGCAGCAACGGGACCTGCCTGCTGGCCAGCATGGGGCTGCAGCTGAACGTCACCTACGAGAGGAGCGACGACACGGTAGGGGGCCGGCCTTCGCTGTCGCACAGGGCTGTCGGGAGCTCAGCTCGCAGAGTGCGGGTCACACGGCACGAGCGCCAGTGCTTGTAGCGAGCGATTCTCTGGGAACACAGCTGTCCCCACCTCAGATGTCATCTGCACCTACTTCCTCTGGTGCCGATGCCGCCGTGTGGCAGAGACGGCTGCCAGGCCCACACAGCCCGAGATGTGCACCTGGCCCCTTACAGAGAAGTTTGCTGGCCCCTGATAGAACTTACGAAAACGTTTACCCTCAGACGCTGTGTTTTATTTTTCTTTTGAGACCGTTTTTCCCCTAACGGTGCTGGCTCCAGAGCGTGGCTGTTGCGGGGCGGGCAGGGTGTTGGGAGCCACACCTCCATGCGGGACACACCACCCCGAAAGCATCACTCAGGAGTGGCGGGAAAAATTATTTTTGGAATGTGGAAGTCTTTTCTAGTATAAACTCTTATTTTCCTTCTGGTTTTGGTTAAAATGAGTGTGGCCTCGAAGCTACTTGTCTGTTCAAGAGTGTGGAGGACCCAGAGCCTGAGGTGGCGATCTGCTTGCTTCCTCGTTCAGACCGTGGCCAGAGTGTTCAACGTCAACCCGAACAGGACCTCGGCCAACGGGAGCTGCAGCTCCCAGCTGGTGACCCTGGAGCTCCGGAGTGAGGACGTCACCCTCCTGGTCTTCCAGTTTGGGATGGTGAGAGGCCCTGAAGCCTCAGTCCCCCTGGGGACTTTGGCTGTGCTCTTCTTTATGCTGCGATTTCGTGCCCGTGGCCTGGCACCCAGCAGGACCCGAGGAGACCTCACTCGTTTGTGCCTTGGCTTTGCAGCAGGCCACTTTGGTTCCCCAGGGCCTCGCCCCCTTCTCTGCTACGAGATGCAGGTTGTCCGGCAGTCGGGTGGGCTGCAGAGGGCAGAGGGGTGCGGGCTGAGGCTCCGCTGTGGAGGCTGCTCAGTCCCCTGGCCACACACACTGCTGCCCTGCTCCGCGGTGATGGCGTCTCTGCCTGGGAAGAACCGTATACAAAGTTAGCACAGTAGCACATGAAGAATGTAAATGCCACTAACGCATTTTGTTACTGCGTCCTGCAGATGAATTAACAGTCCAGTCTCCTGTAATAAACTAACTTCCCTAATCCTGCTTCCCCATACCACTCAGAAAGTTTGCTTTTGAGCACGTAGCTCCTGCAGTCCCCATTTTGGCAGAATCCCGTTCCGTGGAAAGGTCCGGAAGGAACTGCTCGAGGTTTGTGTTCCCAGAGCTACATGAGGCCCTGTACTGGTGGCGGGTTCTGCAGCTCTGCTGTAACGCTAGCGCTGCGGAAGTCAGCCTTGCTGGTCAGGGCGTGAACGTGGCGAGTGGTTAAGGACCGTCTCTTTCTGTTTAAGAACGCAAGTTCCAGCCAGTTCTTCCTGCAAGGAATCCAGGTGAACATGACTCTCCCTGACGCTCGAGGTGAGACCCCACAGCTCTCGCGGTCCCCCACCCCCACTCCAGGTGCCCCGAGTAATCGGACGTTGTGTGCATTGCAGACCCCGCCTTCGGGGCGGCCAACCGCTCGCTGAGGGCGCTGCAGGCCACCGTGGGCAACTCCTACAAGTGCAACGCGCAGGAGCGCGTGCAGGTCACGAAGGCGTTCTCTGTTAACATCTTCAAGGTGTGGGTCCAGGCTTTCAAGGTGGAAGGCAACAAGTTTGGGTCTGGTGAGTAGCACCGAGGGTAGTCTTCACGGTGACAGTGACATGGAAGCCCTTCAGGCTCTTCCTGTGGATATTTAATAGCTTATGTGCTGGGCGCGGGGGCTTTTAGGCGGTGGGTCCCTGTTCCTCTACAACGGACTGTTTCCTCTTCCCCAGCTAAGAGATCGAGGGAAAAGTGCCCTTGCTTTAGAGAAGCCAGCGTATCTCACAGATAAGCATGTGACACCGTGTGAGTGTAAGGTAGTGATTTTAGGAAACAGTGATGGCTCTTCTCCCATGACAGTTGAATATAAAACTGTCACCTCCTGCATTCTGCGCTCCAGAAGGGCCCAGAAGCCCCGGACGCAGCACAGCTGACTGGCCACGTCCACGCTGCGTGGTGGCTGTGGATTCTAGCGTGGGAGAGGACGCGTCTGCGGTTTCCTAGCCTTGTGCCATCTCTGCTGGGCTTCCCCGGGGGCCAGTTAGCTGCCCCTGGCAGCCCTTTCCCTGCCCGCGGAGGCAGGGGTGGTGAGGTCCCGCACGAGCGCAGCGGTGCCGCTTGCCTTGGCAGTGGAGGAGTGTCTGCTGGACGAGAACAGCATGCTGATCCCCGTTGCCGTCGGGGGCGCGCTGGCCGGCCTGGTCCTCACCGTCCTCATCGCCTACCTCGTCGGCAGGAAGAGGAGCCACGCCGGCTACCAGACGATCTAGCACCGCCGCGTGCTCCGCCAGACACAGCTGCAGGGTCTGTACTCCTCCCCGGCTTGGCGTCCTGTCGGGGCCACACTTTCTGGCAAACTGTTTTTCAAATCTGCTTTATCAAATGTGAAGTTCATCTTGCAACATTTACTATGCACAAAAGAGTAACTATTGAAATGACGGTGTTAATTTTGCTAACTGGGTTAAATATTTTGCTAACTGGTTAAACGTTAATATTTACCAAAGTAGAACCCTAAGGGAGGGGGGAGTGCTTTTCTCGACGGGCACTGGCTCCGCTATCATCTGACACTTTACGATTCTGGTGTTGGGTTCTTCCCTTTACTCAGATTCAAGGCTCCCAGGGGAAGCCTGGTCCTCGCGCTTAGGGCCCAGGAAGGGTGGCTAATTGTTAGGCTGACGTGCTTGAGAAATTAAAAATCGTAGGGACAGAAAGTGGTAGCACGCAAGTGTTCCGAAAGATGAACATCTGGGACGCTTCAACTAAGCTTTAAAGCTGGGGCGTGGCCCGCGGCAGTCGGCGTGCAGGACGCCCAGCGGGCGACCCTTGGTGTTTTCCGTGCTCTGCCACTCAAGAGCTGGTACTTTTTTAACTATAAAAATGGGTGTTATTTTTATTTACTTTTTTTGTAAAGTGATTTTCAGTCTTCTGTTTGGCATTCAGGGTGACCCTTTTCCTGCACTGTGTTCAACGATAGGTAGTTAACTTCCGATGCATCCGTGGCGTGGGCGGGTGGCGCACCGAGGAGCGGCTCCATGTAACGCATCGCCTGTAACAATGCTAATAAAGTCTTTCTCTTTTGTCCAGGCCTCATTCTTTGTCAGCGAGAGAACAGTGTCAGGGAATGTCCGCAGGGGCTGCCCCACGCAGCCTGGTTTTGGGACAGTGGGTGTTGCAGCCACTCTCACGGGTGGTGGTGTGACGCCGTGACGGCACGGCTGTATTGTCGAGAAAGGTACAGGTTAAAAGGGAGGCAGGGCTGGGGAGAGGAGCCAGCGTACCTGGCTTCCTCGGGGCCCTGGCGTCCTGTCTGCCGAGGCTCCTCCTCCATGTGCCTCTGGGGCGTGTAAATGGCCTGAGAACCTGCATTTAGAGCAAAAGCCGCTGGGTGCCCTGCGCCTCATGCTGGCAGGGAGGAAGGGCCCGTATGGTCTGTCGGGGAGATGGGGTCCCTGGGCTGCTGGGCGAGTCTGTCGTGGTGGGGGCCCCATCTGTCTCTCGCCCGGGCCCTGCTCGTCCCCTGCAGGGCTCAGCCAGGTGGCAGGTTTCTTGGTCAGGGTCTTGAGCCCTGAGAGAGGGGTCCATCGCGGCTGGGCCCAGGAGGAGGTGGCCGTGCCCGGGTGCTGGCCTCTGCCCGTCCCTGCGTTGCACACGCTGTCTGCTCATCGCTCTCGTGGCAGTAACAGGGTAGGTTACGTTTCCCGTCTAAAGAGCAATCACTTGTGAGGTGCACAAGCCTCACAAAGGAAAGCGCCACAGAAAGGCACAGCAAGCACTGAGATGGCCGTTCACGACGCGGTAGTGACAGTTCCCTGAGAAACGGGTAGTCAGCGCGCAGGTACTGACGTACTTTATTACAGACAAACGTACATGCCTTCCATTTCAATGCCTGGTAAAAATAATTTATGAAGTCAGATTTCTGGCTAATAATCTAAAGGTTGTAGAGTGACATGATTTTAAATTACTCTTAAAAAACTCACAACTAAAGCGTAGTGACATCAAGTATTTACAACACTCAGAAGGAAAGCAGCGAACACGGGTCCCCTGTCGGCTCTGGACACGAAGCTCCGTCGGGGCTGCGGTCACCCCTGTGCCAGCAGCTGGGCCCTGTGGCGTTCCCGCAGCCTGGCCACGGCTGCCGTGGATAAGCTTCCGGGTTCTGAAAATATTTTCTGGAATGGAAATAGAATTAGTTTAAAAATAATCCAGCAACACGTCTTAGCTTTTCCAGACTGGCAGATGGGCGGGAAGACGCAAGGCCGCAGGCCTCGCCTCCAGTGCGGCCAGGGGGCACGGGCTCAGGCGGGCAGTCCCCAGGCAGCTGCCGTCCTGCCTCTGCCCCAGGGCCGCAGCTCAGTAATAATCAGATGAATGAAAAAACCGCCATGTTTCCCTTAGGTTTCTTTTTTAGTGGAATAACGGACGGTACCATGACCAAAAACACAATCACGGCGGGAAACACAAGTGCTTCCTACAGAGCCAGGTCAGGGGCGGCCAGGCTGGCGGACGTGCCACAGTCCGAAGGCGATCTGAGCTTCATTCGCGCTGGTCCCCAAGGCGGCGGGGTTGGGGGGCAGCCGGGCCGTGTGGGAAGCACCTCGATGTGTTTGGACAGCATGTGCCGCAGGTGGAGACGGTCCTACGGGTGCGGCCAGAGGGCAGTGAGGGCCGGGTGGCCGGGGCAGGGACACAGACACGCCCAACTCCAGGAGAACTCAGTCCCGGGGGGTTGCCGCAGCTTCCCGGTGCGCGGGACTTGCGGATTCCTTTAGAAACTGCCTGTTGATCCTGAGGAAAGGGGCTGCCCAAGCACCCCGGGAGCTGCGGCAGGGAAAACTGTCTCCCCTAGTTCACTTCTGCAGCTCTTTATATTAAATGTTTATATTCAAAGGTCTATGACAGAAAACAGTCTTTTACAGGCTGTGAAGCCCCATAGTTCGGAGGTGGCCCAAAGTTGTGCCTGTTTTGTCTCTAACCTGAGACTATACTTAACCTGTGGACAAAGCACAAATTCTAAGCAAAAACTCAGCCACAGCACACTCCGAACTCGGACGCCTGCAGGGTGTGGCTGGGGCACCACCACGCGAGGCGGCTGACAAGGGTCCCTGCTGGACCCCTCCCAAGGGAGCTGTTACCTTTGCGCACTCTCAGGAAGCCACAGGGGCTGCGTCTGGCTGCTGGGAGCCAAGGTGACCCCAGCCCATATCTGCACCTGCCCTGAGGCCTCCGCAGAACCCAGGCCTGGAGCCAGCCCTCCGGACGGCCCTGGCGCAGGGGCCGAGGCTGCATCTTCGCGGGAGTCCCGTTTGCACAGACGCTGTTTGCGGTGCGCCCTGGTCACCCACGGCTGCTGGGACATCTGCCCGGAGGCTGTGGAGAACGTCTGTGATCTGCGTCTCTTCGGCAGTCTTGGCTTGGGCGAAGCCCCCAGGGTGGGCCAAGGCCACAGGCTTTGTCCACATGTCCCAGGGAGAGCTGGCAGGGCCCTGAGGACGTGGCCCTGCCGTCTGCGCTGGCCTTTCCCCCGTAGCACTGCAAGGATGGCGCTGTGTCCGTGGCGACGGCTCGTTTTACCTGACGAGCCCCCAGGTGAATCCGGAGTTAACTGCTGCCCCGTCAGTTCCAGTTCACACCCGACATTCCTCATTCCTCAGCACCGCCCTCTGGTGGGGCCACTGGCTGGTGACGCGACTCAGGACGGCCGCAGTAGGGCCCACGCCCGCCACGCCACCGTTGGGCCAGGGTGGTGGCGGCGCCGAGCGTGCTCGGTGACCATGGCAGGGGGACAGGGGCCGCCTCAGACTGAGCCACTTGCCCTGCGCCCAGCTGCTCCCTGGAGCCACCATGCAGTCCTGGGCTGAAGAGGGCCACACTCGCTGTTTCCTGGCCAGGTGTGCTCTGTTCGTTGGGAATGAAGACGGTCTCGGCCTGTCGGGACCACTCCGCAGCTACCCGGCAGCGTGCGCTGCCCGAGGCAAAGCCGCCCCAGCACCACCGGGGGGCTCCGGAGAGCCATCCCGCTCCTGGGCTCCGCACCCATGGCCGTGTGCCACGCCGCCCCAGAAACACCCTGGTGCTTCCTCTGAATTTGTCGCCATCTCAAAGTAAAATGTTAGAAAGCAAGATGGTGGCTCACATCTGTAATCCCAGCACTCTGGGAGGCTGAGGCAGGAGGGTCACTTGAGGCCAGGAGTTTGAGACCAGCCTGGGCAACATAGTGAGGCCCCGTCTCTACGAAACAAAAAAAATTAGCCGTGTGTGGTGGTGCACCTCTGTGGTCCCAGCTGCTCGGGAGCCTGAGGCTGAGCCCAGGAGTCTGAGGTTACGGTGAGCTGTGATCGTTCCAGTGAGCTCCAGCCCAGGCGACAGTGAGACCCTTTCTCTGAGAAAAGCCAGGTGATGAGACGTGCTCCTGGGTGCCAGCATCTCGCCGGGGCTTGCCAGCGCTACTCCAACTCTGGGCTCAGCTCACAGCCTCTGCCCTCCTTCCCCTCGGCAGGTCCCAAGTCGCCTGAGCAGTCGACGCAGCCGCGCCACGGGCAGAGGCGGTGGCCTGGGGCTGGGCAGGCCCAGGGCGGCGGGCGTGTGCTCCCCCCGCCGCCGCCCGCCACAAGCAGAGGCAGCTCCCGGGAGGCGGCACTGGGCTCCAGGCAGGCGACAGCCACAGGCTGAGGGGGACACGCCAGCAACAGCACTGAGCCCGCCGCGCCGAGAGCCCCGCACCCACCTGCATGAACGTGTGGCACTCCATCGCAAAGCTGCCTTTGGTGATCTGCTTGAACTTGTCGCAGATGTCTGGGATGCTGGTGGCTTCCAAAATGAACGCCTGGTGTTGCTTAATTAAGGTCAGGGCCACCCGGAAGATAATCTTCGATCCTTCGTTGAACAAGCAATCCCAGATCCGAAGCACAGTCTGCAGAGAAACAGAAATCCTGTGTCACTTCCCGGTAGCCTGCACCACGGCTGGGTCCGCATGCCGCACTCACCTCCACGGGCAGGATGTCCACGAAGAGGCAGATGAACCACCGGGACACCAGCAGGGCCCACGGCACGCCGTGCCGGTCCAGCAGGGCCCCCACCGCCGGCAGCTTCGCCCTCACCAGCTCCCCGAGGACCTCCTGGTCGGTCTTGAGGCCCAGCATCCCGGGGCCGTAGTAATCTGCAGGCGGGGGCGGCAGAGAGACCGAGAAACTCGCATCACGCTCCACCAGCCCGACAGCCCGCTCCCTCGGTCCCCTGGGGGCCAGAGAACTAAAACGGGGCGATCTCGGAGAGGAAGGCAAAGCGTAAGACGGAGAGTCCAGGGCCGGACGTGGAGCCCTGCGGGCGCAGCACATCCCAACACGAGGTCCCAGGGGTCCCCGGAGGGTGAGGCAGACGCTGCCCGGCCCAGCGCACCGGGCGTCAGAATCTGCAGGTGGAGAGCAGAACCGGAGATGACGGCACGCCCGTGGTTCCGCTCTGTCAAGACAGGATCTCACCGCCACCCAGGCTGGAGTGCAGTGGCGTCATCACAGCTCGCCGCAGCCTCCACCTCCAGGCTCAGCAAAGGGGTCGTCCGGCCTCTGCCTCCCCGAGTGCCGGTGTCACCACGTGGCCCCCTCCATTCCCAGCAGCGTCAGTCGCAACAGCCGGATGCAGGGAGCAGCCAGTGCCCGTCGGCGGACGTTGAACGGAGAAGCAAGACGTGGCCATCAGACAGTGGAATGCTGTCCGGTCTTGCACGGAGGCTCCGGCACAGGCTACAACCCGGTGAGCCCCGGGGACACTGCCGCGTGAAACAGGCCAGACTCGAAAGACCGACACCGTCTGAGCCCAGTGGCCGCGGGACCAGCCGAATCCAGAGACGGAACGGGGCACGGTGGATGCCAGGGGCAGGGGAGGCGGAGAGGAAAGGCAGTGTTCAGGGGGCACAGTTTGTTTCCCAAACGAAAGTTCTGGAGGCGGAGATGGAGGGTGGCGATCGTCGCACGGCAGCACGAATGTGCTCAATGCCGCAAGGTACACTTAAAATTTAAGATGGAAAATTTTACGTATATTTCACCACAATAAAAATAAAACGCTCAAATGCTTCTAACGGTGTTTCTTTTGTGAACTAAAATAAAATCTTAAGCCCCCCAGGTGACAAAATGGACCCCCTCTTGGCTAAGGGGACCCCAGAAATACCCTGAAGCTGAGCTGCTGGCCAGGAGGTCAGACACTGGGTCTTGCCCCTCCCTTCTTGGAGACGTCCCTTGTGACCCATTAACAGGACTGAGGCACAGCTCGAACCACGCCCGCAGGCCGCCACCTCACCGAGTAGATCGAGTAGATCGCTGGAGCCTCAGCCTGTGCCTGGCGGCTCATCTCTGCTTTACAGACGTCCTTAACTTAAAACATTCCAGGCCTTTAGACAGAGCTTCTTGTCTTTAACCAATTACAAATCAAAGAGCCTTTCAATCACCTATGACCTGTAAGCCCCTGCTTCAAGATGTCCTGCCTTGGCTTGGCGGGGTGGCTCACACCTGTAATCCTAGCTCTCTGGGAGGCCAAGGGGGGTGGATTGTTTGAGCTCAGGAGTTCGAAACCAGCCTGAGCAAGAGCGAGACCCCGTCTCTACTAAAATTAGAAAGAAATTAATTGGACAATTAAAAATACATAGAAAAAATTAGCCGGGCATGGTGGCGCATGCCTGTAGTCCCAGCTACTCGGGAGGCTGAGGCAGGAGGATTGCTTGAGCCCAGGAGTCTGAGGTTGCTGTGAGCTGGGCTGACGCCACGGCACTCACTCTAGCCCGGGCAACACAGTGAGACTCTCTCTCAAAAAAAAAAAAAAAAACATGTCCTGCCTTTTCAGGCCAAACCAATGTTGGCCTTCCACGTATTCGTCTATGACTTTACGCGTAATTCCTGTCTCTGTGAAATGTATGAAACCAAACTAACCCAGGCACGGAGTCCGCTCGCTCAAGCTTCCTGGGCGTGGCTCCGGGCCAGGGTTGCATACACTCAGCTCAGAATAAACCTCTGCAGATTATTTTACAGAGTTTGGGTTCCTCTCCATTGATACTATATTTTGAATGAACATTTGATTTATCAAAGCTTTTTTGGGTTTCCTGCTTAATTTTTTAGCTTGTTAACATGATGTGTTACAGTAAATCTTACTGTTTGATTTATGCTATTAAAGAATTCGGTAAGTAATTACGTCACAGAATGGGAGAATCCGGCACACTGTGCACGGAGCAAGGTGTCCTGTCCTGCCACCTGTGCTCGGTGTGGCCGTTCACCATGGCAGGAGGGATGGGCTGTCCTCGTTAGTCTGTGTCCTGGTTAAACAGAACCATCGTGCACACCAACACGGCGTCATGGGGACTCCTGATTTTCAGAGTGAGCGCACGGTGGAGTGTGTTTGATATGAAGTGCCTGCCAGCAAATTACCCAGAGTCAACTTAGTTATACAATTCCAGGGATTAAAAAATTCCTCCCTCTGACATCCTTAATTTTGCACCCATCCCTTTGAGCGAGCGCTTTGCTCTTTTTGTTACAGAAACCTGAGTTGAGCACATTCCGTTCCACATCCACGGGCGGCAGCACAGAGCAAGCCGCAGGGACAGCCCCTGTGACCTTGGTCCAGCAGAGCAGCTTAGAACACAGCTTCCAAAAATAGAGGCACTAAACGCTCACCCTAAAGTCCGCAGGGCTGAGCTGAGCCCCGGGCAGGATTACGTTAAGCCCAGGGCACCTCCACCTCCCTCTCAGCTGCCTCCCTGGAAGGCCCCGGGCACAGGGGAGCCTCCCAGGCTCTTCCCTCACAGCCGCAGCAGGCACTGCTGTTCTGGCCTCCTCCTGGGACACCCCCACTCCGCAGACAGCCTGACACTGCCCTGCTGGCCAAGGCTCAGGGCCAGGACCTCGCCTGCCCTACGCGGCGGACAGCGTGGCTCCGACTTCGCCCTGCGACCCCAGCCATGCACAGTCGGCGGCCTCCAAGGGGCTGCCACTTCCTCTTGTACGCTTGATTTTCTGTCCTCCAAATTCTCCATGATGAACACGCGAGAGCTACACGACCACCCACACGCGTGTGCTTGGTCTCCCCGGGTGCAAAGGTGTGGGCCATACCTCTTCATCACTGTCGTCCTAACGGCAGCAGCCAAGCGCGCTTGCCACCGACGCCTGCTCTGAGGGAGGGAGGTCTGTCCTGAACGTCGAGCCTAACACTAACCCTCAGGGACCCTGTGTGGGAACCAAGACATTGACGTCATTTGGGGCTGCAAACCCTATTCAGTGGGTATAGAATTGGGGCCACAGAAAAGGTAGAACAACCTAATTCCTACTTCAGAGCTGCCACCCTGGGATCCAGGGAGAACTACCAGGTGGCCTCAGGGCCCTGGCAGGGTCGGGGTGGCAGACAGGGCCCCTGCGTCATGCGGTTCGACCGGCCAGCCCACAGCGCTGGTGCATCCCCTGCCGAACAGCACTGGGTCTCCCGGTCTACGAACGGGTCCAGAGGGCAGCCCCGGCTAGCCTCGGTGACCGCCGACTCCTGGGGGCAATGAGGTTGCCGGCGTTCAGCAGCTGCTTTAGGAAAAAACGCTACAGGTGGGATCTGAGCCCAGGACACCCTGGTGGCTGTGGAACGTGCAGATTCCCGGGGCCGCTCAGCGAGGCTCGTTCTGCAGTCTGGGCGGCCGTGCGGGCTGGTCTCTAACCGCCCCGTTTTGGTCACGGGGAACCGACGCCCAATCCAGGCAGGTGCCGCTAATGGGAAAACACGTGCCACAAGGACCAGCTGGGAGGCCTGGGTGTCTGCGTGTCTGCCCTGCATCCCTTGCGTTCGACCTCACGGAGCATCAGAGGCACCCCCGAAATAGCCGTGACGACTGCCAGCAGACGTGGTGTGCTTGGAAACGCGAGGCGTCGGTTTGTTCCCTCAGACACGGCTGCACCGGACGCTACTGCCACGCACCCCCACCCGAACAAACCTCCCCTCCAGCCAGACACCCGGGGCCGCATCCAGCGGCTCCTCAATCCTCCGCCCACCTGCACCCCCCCCAGCAGGGGCCCCGGTCCCCGGCCCCTTCTCAGGCAGGGAGGAGGCGGGACGTGCAGGACCCTGGGGAGCCTTGTGCCGACGCCGCCTCTGAGGGCAGCGCAGAGCCTCGTCTGTGAGGGCCCCGCATCGCCCTGCCCACGATCGGAACCTCCCCCAACACGCCTGTTTGGCACAGGGAGGGCCAGGGAGGGCCAGCAGGCAAAGCTCTGAGCACACGTTTCGTCTCCTCCCTCTGCCGGGCGACTCCTGTGCACGCAGAGGCTCCAGTGACGTCTGATCCCCAACCGTGCACATCGGCCCCTCGGCCACGCTCTTCCTCGTCACCTTCCCACCCAGAAGCCACTCCCTCCCTTGCCTTGGTCTCAGCCTGAGACAACCCATGAGCTCGGCCCCTCTCTGCTGCGCCGGGGCGGTCAGGACGCACAGGCGGGTAAGCTCCTCCTGGCCTCCTCTGGTCGGTCTGTGTTTGGCCAGCCTCGCTCGCAGACCCTGAGATGGCAGAGAAGGGTCTCCTCTCCCACCTGCGGCTACGGCGGGGCCTGCCCATTAGCCGCAACACCACGGAGCCATTTGGAAAGTTCTCCAACACCGCACCACGTGATCTTAGATAACGAAGGCGCCGCCGTGTGCGGCATCCACGTGTTTCCCACGCCGCCATTCCGTGTGCACGGGAGACCCCGGAGACTGACGCCAACAGCAGCCGCGGTGGCGCTCCGGGTGGGAAATGCCGTTCCTTCTCCACGGCTCGCTCTCCCTCAGCGTCAGCGAGATGGCATGAGTGGCGCAGGAAGACGGTTGGGAATGTCACTAGGCCGACGCAACCACCGTCGGTGCTGAGGAAAGCGCTCTGCCCGGGGAGCAGGACACACGTCTGCGGGGCAGTGAGCAGATGCGGGTGTGGAAGCTCATTACTCTTTTCCTGGGAGGAAGCCCCCGACCCCCCGTTTCCCCTGGACTGCGGGAGTCAAGCCTCGGACGGGAGGTCCTGCGCCTCGCCCAGTCGGCAGGACGGACCACGGCAGAGGCCTAGGGTGGGGGGCTCGGCCGGGGTGGCTCTGCCGACGCCAGGGACCTCAGCCAGGGCTCACGGGTGCCAGGACACGGGGGCTGGACGCAGAGACGGCCTCAAGACAAAATGCTGGGGGGCTGGGTGCGCTGGCGCCTGCAGTCCCAGCTTCTCAGGAGGCCGAAGCAGGAAGATGGCTCGAGCCAGGGTTCGGAGCCAGCCTGGGCAACATAGCCAGACCCCGTCTGAAAAAACAGGCAAGGAAAGCAGAGGCAGCAGCAAGGGGTGGGATTAATGCCATGGCCTCTCCAGGTACCCGGACTACGTACACCCGTCGTCTGCCAGCCTCGGAAAGAGCTATGTTCGCTGCATTGTTAGATCAAAGACACGTCCCTGCAGAGGGACGGTCGCAGTCAGACCCTCCCGCGCCATGAAGCGACCACTTTCCTCCAGTCCCCCCTTGCGTCCCTTTTCAGGGCAGTCACAGCCACTGGGGTCGGGACAGCCTCCCTCAGACAGAGCTTCGGGTCAGAGCGAGGAAGCTGGGAAGCTGGGGGTCTTTTCACGCGCACACCCCTCGTCCCGGCCTCTGCGGGCCCGTCACACCCAGACACTCCAGCTGTGCTTCCCCTCGCAGCCCTTCGAGTCCACGCAGCCCGGTTCCCAGACCCCCTGAGGGTGCCCAGGGCCTGCGAATACTTCCCGCAAGAACTTTGGAGGCATCCGCCATAGCACAAGCTGAGGGGCGGGACCTCCGCGCGGGCCCGGGACAGCGTCCCACTAGCCGAGGGAGCCCACCCCACCACCGGGTCCCTTCAAAGGATGCAGGGCCAACCTGGAGAGGCCCCCTGGCCATGGATGGGGCAACCTGGGTGGCAGATGGGATAATAATCACGATGGATTAAAACCTTCCAACGTGTTAAAGCCACGAGTTCACGACGACACGAAAACACTAATGGATCGTCTTCAGGTGACGAGAAGGAACCAAATGACTATCCTGAGAACTGGAGCCCAGAGACGAAGGATCAGGCAGTCGCCCTGCCCCTGCTCCACAAGCTCAGGACCCGAGTCCGGGTCCCGCTGCCAGTTTGCAGGAAGCTGAAGGAGGACGCGCGGGGTCCTGGACGGGAAGAGAAAGGGCTGGGGTACCCCGTCCACAGACCGAAGAGACCGAGAAGACGTTTCAGATTCAAAACAGGCAGGACTAAGCCACGCGAGTGGCAACTCACGGGGAGTTCATTAGCGTCTGGTCGCAGTCTGCCCTTGTGGGCTGTGGTGAAGGCCACACAGCCCTGCAAACGTGGACACCACTGAGTTGTACACAGGACACGAGTGAACCATGTGGCATGTGCAGCACACCTCAACCAAGGCTTCTCCTAACGTGGCCGGGCACGGCGACTCACACCTGTGATCCCAGCACCCTAGGAGGCCGAGGCAGGAGGATCGCTTGAGCCCAGGAGTCAAGACCAACCTGAGCAACATACCGAGGCCCTGTCTCCACAAAAAATAAAAAAAATTAGTCAGGTGAGGTGGTGCGGGCCTGCAGTCCCAGCTACTCAGGAGGCTGAGGCAGGAGGATTGCGTGAGCCCAGGAGTTTGAGGTTGCTGTGAGCTAGGCTGACGCCATAGCATTCTAGCCTGGTGACAGAGCAAGACCCTGTCTCAAAAAAAAAAAAAAAAAACTTAAAGCACACACGCACACACATACATGCACACGCACAATTTCTGGGCAGGGTACACATGAGACTCTGAGCAGCCAGTCCTGAGCACTTGTTATGACAACTTCCCATTGGCCTATGTTACCTTTGTACCTAGAAGCCAAACTAGTAATAAAGAAAGATAAAACAATCGAGAAAAATTAAGAATAACGGACGTTCCCTTAGGTATCAACTCAGTTCACAGAGACGGAATCCACAGAGCACGCTGGAAAGGGAGCAGCCGTCTCGGAACGACCCTGGGACTCTGCATCTGCGGTGGCCGCGGTGACAGTGAGAGCTGGCAGGATCCCCGCTCTGCCGGACACAAACCTTTAAACAGGAAACAGAAAAGCACGAAGCTCTCCAGGCCACAGAACTCTTGCTCTTTGCCTGGGGCAGCCAGAGGAGGGCGGGCCCTGGCGTGTCTGCAGGGTCTACTTGCCTTCAGTTCCCCAGAGAGAGCTTGAGAAGTAATAAGCTCATCTGACAGCAACGAAAATAAACACGATTTTAAAAGAGATCAAGTAGTGAAGAAAAGATTTCTGTTTTTCCCTTTACGCTTCTGTATGTTTTGTTAATTCCCAAACCTATCAGTTTAGTAATGATAAAAAGATGGATCTGTTTTTTTTAAAAAAAGCAAGATAGGCGCCAGCTCACACCTGCAGTCCCAGCACCCTGGGAGGCTGAGGCAGGAGGATCACTTGAGGCCAGGAGTTGGAGGTTGCTGTGAGCTACGATGACTGCACTCTAGTCACTGCACTCCAGCCCAGGTGACAGAGCAAGACCCTATCTCAAAAAAAAAAAAAAAAAAGAAAAAGAAAAAGAAAAATCTGCAAATGGTTCCTTGCCTCTAGGAGGGAGATCAAACCCTGAATCCTCCCGGAAGGAAGGTGTCTGCGACCGCTGGGCCCTGGAAGGACAGACTTGGACCGAGCCCTGAGGCCAGGACGGTCCACCTATACCCACTGACGTCACCACGGGGCCCACAGAGGGGGAGGCCACCGCGGTGGGGGTGCTGGCTTTGCAGCCGCCCGCTGAACACCCTGCCGGCACCCCACACTAGCCGTGCAAGCACCGGGCCCTTCGCTCTGCAGCTCACACTCCACCAGCACTCGCGTCCCCACCTCCTGTCCTGAGCCCCAGGACAGCCGCCCCCACCGGCTGCACCGCGAGCACCTGAGGGCCGGCAAGCGAGGGCCAAGCACCCCGCCGCCCTCCCAGGACTGCGCAGCGGTCCCTCTGGGACGTGGGGCTCGGGCTGTAGGAAGTGCAGCGAGGCCCTGCCAGCCTCCACAACCTTCCGGATGCCGGGACCGGTGACGAGGAGGCACCGTCACACGCAGGGCTTCCAACTGGCTTGTGCTGTTCCATGCAGAGGTAAAACGCCTGCTAAGGGCTAAACATCAGTCGTCACTCCTCTCTTCCCGAAGCACACGTCTGCGAGGCACGCCCCTGCCTAGGGAGATCCAGAACTTGCTGTGGCCACAGCTTTTCAAAAAACGCTCTGAATACACTCACATGCACACACCTGCACACGAAACACACACACACGTGTGCACTCATGCACATGCACGCAAGGCACACACATGCACACACAAATGCACATACACGCATTCGCGCATGCACGCACACGTACACACGCAGTGTGCACACACAGGCACTCACACATGCACATGCACGCAATGCATTCACATGTGCACACAAACGCACATATACAAACACCCATGCACACACAAATGCAGACACAAGCACATGCACACATAATGTACACACATGAACACACACAATGAAACAAGGCCGCGGCTCCTCACAGTTCACACACCAGGAAGTTACCGGAAGGGAACCAGACAAACAGAATTTTATCACACGGAGCCAGCTGAGGGCATGTCTCCAAGGCTGGCTTCCTCGTCTGCCAGGCGGACACGCACGCCAGTCTGCAGGCGGCTCTGATCGCCCTGTTAACACCCTCACAACTGCTGTCGGAGCGACGACAAGGCAGTGAATGAAACATCCCACCCCTCTCCACGCGGCAGGTTGGACTGCGATTCTGCCAAGTTTAGGCTGGCCAGGTTTGCCTTAACGCAAAGTAACACTCCACTTCCTTAGTGATAAAATGGTATCGCAACAACCTGAAAATACCCGTGAAGTCAACGAAGTTGTGTCTACTCAGTGAGAGATCTCAGCGCTTCTCTCCCACGAGCCTGCGTTCATCAGTCAACCTCGCGTCTGCCCCGAAATGCAGACGGCACTTTCAAAGGAGCATCTCCAGCGTCCGCTCCACACCAGCAAAGTCTCCTCCAACGGGAAAGACCCTGGCCCAGACCCTCTGCTTTTCCCACAGGACCCAGACACCAACCCTCGGTTAATTACACGTATCGAAGGTGCCTCCTCCAGACCCGCGGCTCCTCTTTGCTTTGCTTGTGACGCCTCTTACCGAAACTGTATTTAACTGTCGTGTAAATAGAAGTATCGATGTCTTTATCCTTTCAGAGTTGTGTTCAGGATTCTCTCCCAATTCCGGCATCAACAACCACTTTACGTCTCATTCCCCGAGTCTGAAACTTCGGCTTTGCCACATTTGAGTCTGAATCCACCTGGAGCTGCAAGGCGGGTGTTTCGCACAGAACGACATTCTAAACAGTCTTCTCCCCGAGAATCAGTGCGTCTCACAAAGACGCTCCACTGGGTCCACAGACGGTCGACTTCTGGCTTCTCGGTTCTGTCCCATTGGCCTGTGTGTCTGCCCAGCACTCGGCGCCAGGCCGGTCTCTGGTACCGTCCTCCAAGCCCTGGCCTTGCTGGGCCCTTGATCGCGCCATCCTCGCCCTCCTGGGACACAAAGTGACGCTGGCCAACACCTCCAGAGTCCGGCTGCTGCTGCTGTGGCTTTATGTGGGGTTTGCAGACCAGCGCTGGTCGGAGGGAGGAGCACACGTGCCCTCGGGATCGCTGGCTTCCCAGCGTGAGTCGATACGCTTACCTTTTCTATGTCTGCGAGATTTATGTGACAAACAGGAGCCGCCTGTTCCTTCACGGTCTGACGGCGGCGAAAACAAGCACGTCCGCGAATACACTTGCTCAGACGTCCTCTTGTCCTGGGTCAGCTCTGTGAGGCCACGTTCTTCTCAAAACTGTCCACTTTTGTCCCCGTTGTCTTTGTATCTTCTTGTGATTCTTGAAAATCCCCACCGATCTCCAAACCTTTTCACCTCACTGCACCTGACCTTCTCGTCGGTGCTGACAGGTGTGTCTGTGTCACCCGTTTTCCCGGAGAACAGGTTTTGTCTCAGTTCATCTTTTCCTTTGCTTGTTTTCTACATCATCAGTTTTCACTCTCATGTTTACGTGCGTACGGAAACGCTCTGGAAACACCCGCGTGGTTCCCTCTGAGTAGGGGAGGAGGGGGACACTCGTCACTGAGGGACCGTCACCTCCTACTGTCATTGACGCTGCATTTCTCGAACTTTGGAAATGAGAATACATCTGTGTATCTCTTGTACAACTTTAAAGAACTGTGAAAAGCAGGATAATTATGGCACTGAGATGACCCAGTTTGGGTAACCAGGATTTAGAGAGTGACACGTGTTTGCCTCTTTTCTCTGCCATCTGGAGAGCTTGGAAATGGTAAGAAAAATCCCTTTTTCTCCCACAGTCCTAACATTCTAGTTTGATTCTTTCTTTTGTTGAGACAAGGTCTCGCCCTGTGCACCTGGTTGGAGTGCAGTGGCGTCATCACGGCTCACTGCAGCCTCAAGCTCCTGGGCTCGAGCCATCCTCCCACTGTGGCCTCCTCAGTAGCTGGGACCACAGACACCACCACACCTGGCCAATTATCCTTATTTTTTGTACAGATGGGGTCTCCCTGTGTTGCCCAGGCTGGTCTCGAACTCTTGGGCTCAAGTGATCCTCCTTCTGCCTTGGCCTCCCAAAGTGCTGGGATCCCAGGCGTGAGCCACCGCGCCGGCCTTCTTTTGGTTTTGAATCAAGACCTGTTTGGTTCAACTGGATCTAACAACTAACATAAGAAATGGCATTTTATGGCCAAAAGGACAAGTCTGCACATTTGTTACCACTTTGGGAATCTGGAGCTTTGCGCAGTTTGTGTTCTTGGGTCGGCACCCAAAGTCTTCGATGCCCGACACACCCTACTACCCAATGTGGTGCTGTCGTTCACGTCCATGCGTGTCCTCTTGCCGCCAGGGAACTCCACGGTGACAGGGACTTTCCCAAACCCTGAGAACAGAGCCTGGAACATGATGGGTCTTCAACGAATGCTCGTCAAAGAGAACAGAATTGGTGGTAGCTTCGGGGATTCATCACAGCTCAGTCTCTGGACATAACTAAGCTGTCTGCAAGCTCTGACCACACCGCATCTGGAAAGTCTCCTGACGCCGGTTCCTCTAACGTCCCCGCCCCTCAAGGCCTGCACAGTGCTGGGCGGGGCAGCCGGATCCCTCCCGCAGGGTCTCGCCCGGCTCCCCTCCCACGTCCTCAGCACCAGGCCCAGCCCCTGGCCCCCGAAGGCAGGGTCAGGGTGGGGAAGGCAGGGTCTCTCTGCCCTGCCCTGCCCTCCCCACTGGACGGCTCTGGCCACGTGTCTCCGAGTGACCTCACACCGCAAGTTGGTCTGCACTGTGCTCTACTGAAACTGAGGGTTAGTTCATTTACTAATAAACACATGCTTAATTTTCATTTAACTAAATATTTGCTAATAAACAGAAAGGTGGAAAGACTTGAAGAGAATGATTTTCACCTTAAAAAGCAATCACGGCTGACCATTGCCACACTCTCACTAGGACTCAGGAACTAGCACCAAATGCAGACGCGAAACTGAGTTAACCCTCAGAGACCCTGTGATCAACACCAACCACAGCACCGCCCGTCTGGGCTCCGACGAGGAGGGTGGGGGGTTCCCGGGCCGGCAGGGACCAGCCGCCACAGCTGGGACCCAGCCACAAGACATGCTTCCCTTTAACTCAACAGCAGAAAGACATTTTTTTTTTTTTTGAGACAGAGTCTCACCATGTTGCCCAGGCTAGAGTGAGTGCCGTGGCGTCATCCTAGCTCGCAGCAATCTCAAACTCCTGGGCTCAAGCGATCCTTCTGCCTCAGCCTCCCGAGTAGCTGGGACTACAGGCACGCGCCACCATGCCCGGCTAATTTTTTCTATATATTTTTAGTTGGCTGATTAATTTCTTTCCATTTTTAGTAGAGACGGGGTCTCGCTCTTGCTCAGGCTGGTTTCAAACTCCTGAGCTCAAACAATCCACCCGCCTCAGCCTCCCAGAGTGCTAGAATTACAGGCGTGAGCCACCGTGCCAGGCCTAAGCACTTCTTTAAAGGGTGCAAAATGTTAAGCTTTCTCAGCTAGAGGCGCTGGAGGAGTGTTGCAGGAGGAAGAGGCATTCCTGCCATTTTTCTGAGATCAAAGGTCGGTGGTGTAGGTATGAGGGCACCTGGTGGCTCTGCCCCAGCCTAGGGCATAGGCACCATCCCTCTGTGGCCTTGCACCCTCCGCCTACCTCTCCACAGTCCTCTCAGCAAAAGCTAGAGGCCCCTGTGAGTTCCAATTGCTGATCGCCTATACTACCTCTTCCTGCATCCTCGGTGGGTGGACTATTGCTTGTCCAGAAACTCCAGACCCGCTGCAGCCTGGCCAAACCAGACAACTTCTCTGCTGTCTGGTGGCTGAACCACACCTTCTCCAATGAGATCTGAATTCTTCCCAAGTTTGTGCTTCCATAGGTACGTTGCCTTAGCTCTGGGGTGCCAAATAGAGTTTCCTTACATCTTAGAGTCACCCTTTCATCACGGTTAATAATTCCTTATATTAAACTTCCCCTGTTTGACCTACTATGTGGTTTCCATCTCCTGATTGGACCCTGTGATACTGTGATCTAATAAGAAATATGTATTTGGTCTCTGTCCCCAGTTCCTGGCACAGAACTTCTAAAACCCTTGTGATTTCTTGAGTGATAGAGGTGCTACCTGCATCTTTTGTTCTCATATTTGGTCTTTGACTCCAGTTCCTGACAAAGAGCTCCTAATCCGTTGGAATTTCCCAGGTGATAGGAGGATCTTTTGGTCTAATGAGGTGGCTCTTGGTGGGCTCATGGGGGCTGGTCACCAGAAAGAGCAAGCAAACCATGATTAGAAGTTTGGAACTTTCAGCTCTATCTCCCCTTCTTTGGGAATTAGAGAGGTGCTGGAGAGTGAGTTAATAATCAATTATGTTTGTGTGATGAGGTCTCCATAAAAATCCCTGAACTGTGGGGTTTGGAGAGCTTCCAGATAGCTGAACACGCAGAGGTGGCCGGAGGATCAGGCACCCAGAGAGGGCGTGGAAGCTCCAGGCGCTTTCCCCACACCTTGTCCTACGCATCTTTTCATCTGGCTGTGCATCTGTCTCCCTTATCATAGCCTTATTAATATAATAAATCAGTAAACACTTTTCCTTGAGTTCTATGAACTACCGTAGCAAATTAATTGAACCAGAGAAGGAGGTCACGAGAACCTCCAATTTATACCCTGATCATCAGAAGTACAGGTCACAACCTGGGACTTGCGATTGGCATCTGAAGTGGTGGGTAGTCTTGTGGGGGACTGAGGCCTTACCCTGTGAGATCTGATGCAATTTTAGTATGATCATGTCAGAATTGAATTGACTCATGGGATACTCCCTTGGTGTGTGCTGCAGAATTGATTGATGTGTGGGAAACACCCCATGTGCATTTAGGTGACCAGAAATGTCTGTGTGGAGCGTCGAGCATGAGGGCAGAAGGAGAAAACAGTTTTACCCTGCACAGATCCATCCTCCATCACCAATATTGTCTATCTTAGCACCTATGTATTTCATAGCACTTATCCTAATTTGTAAGTATTTTATTTCTTTTATTTATTTACTTATGGTGCATGTGTTTCCCACTAGACTACTCCCCACCCCATAATGACAAGGACCATGTCTCTCTTCTGCATCTTTTCGCCCAGTGCATACTAGGTGCTCAGTAGAGCCTCGTTGTCCCGGTGGAAAGCAGTAAAGGGCAGTGATCCAGAGTCTGGATTCTGGAGCCGCACTGCTCGGTTAATCCTGGCTCGACCTCTTAATTGTGACCTTGGGCAAAGTGCTTAACTGTGCCATTTCCTCACCTGTAAAATGGGGATTATGATAGTACCTACTTCACAGGACTCCTGTGTGGATTAAATTATAATAGTTAATATACATTAACTAGCTATGGTTTAGTATCATTAACTAATTAGTGTTTAGAAGAGCTCCTGACACATTGGAAGTGCTACATAAATGATGTTATGTGAGTCAGGGCGTCAAGGGGAAGGAAGGCAGTCTGGAGGCTGGTGGAATGATCACCGTCTTCAAACACCTGAAGGACTGTCATGCACAAGCCCCTATCATGGAAAACTACAAAAGAGGTGGAAAACCACAGGGAGAAAGGTTTGCCTCATTATAAGGAATTCAAAATGGCTTGAGCTTCCCCAGAGTGACCAAACACTCCCACTTTGCCCAGGACCGCCTTGGCTTTAAAACTGAAGGTGTCATCTGGGGAAACCACTTGGTCCCAGGAAAACAGAACCAACAGATAGCTGTTCACTCTACCTGTCCTGCTCCCCATAAGGCCTCCTTCACGGAGCAGAGAGTGACTGTTGCTGACGGGTGTAAGCGGAAGCTGAAGAGCTGTGGTTCGGGGACATTAGAGAAGTTACTTCCACGTGGGGAAGGAACTGGGGCGAGATGAGCCTTAATCCAGATAAAGAAGCATATTTTAATGGAAATATAATAACTTAGATCTGGAGACAGAAAAAACCCAAGTTCAAATTCAGGCTCTACCACTTACTAGCTGTGTGATCTTGGATAACCTGATTACCTTTCTGAGCTTCAGTTCCTTGATCTATAAAACAGGAATAATCATTCTCAACTTGTAAAATTGTTGTATGAATTAGACATAATATATGGAAAGTAACTGGCACAAGGTAAGTATTCAAGAAATTACAACTTTTCTTTCTAAGGTCCAACTCCAGGCTTCTCTAAACCCAGGTATTCTAAGCAGTGATTCTCAAAGCATGGTCCCTGGACCACCAGCATCAGCATCACCTGGGAACTTGTTAGAAATGCAAATTATCTGCTCCATCCCACACCTACTCACTCAGAAACTGGGGGTGGGGCCCTTTAACTAGCTCTCTAGGTGGTGCTTGTTACACTAAAAGGTTTGAGAAGCTCTGCTGTAAGAGACAGTCCTATCTCCGAAACAAAAAAACAAAAAAATGAAAAATCTCTCCCAAACTTGAAAAGCTCTCCCTTTATTACACCATAAAATATTTTTAAAATGTTATTAACATTGGAAAAGAATATTTCCAAACAAAATGAAAGGAATTAAAATGAGTGCTGAAATTTTTATCCCAGTGCTTTTTTTTCCCTTTTTAAAAAATTGCCTTTGTAAAGAGATCTCACGGGCATGAGCAATCTGCACTCTAGGGTACATTGTAAGTATGACTTGGCTTTGACACATCCTCAGCCAAAAGCACTGGCTTAAATTGACTAAGTTTGGTTATCCTGGGTAAGCCACTAATTTGACCAACCATAAATTACACAGTCAAGTTGATTTTCCACACTAAATGAGGAGGGCAAGTGGGTAGGATAGGTTGGAAAAGAATTTCTTAAATTTTTATATCATATTTTTTAGGCATAAAATCACCCCAGGGGTAAGTAAAAGAATTCTCCCTGGAGTACACATTGGTTTCTTCTCTGCCCCAAAAAGTCCCAGTACACGGTGGTATGTTTGTGACATACATAAAGATATTAATAGACAAAGAATCAGGAAAAAATATTTTAAAACAGTTCTAAACTCATAAACAAAGATCCTTTAATATACAAAACCTAAGATAATTCAGCCAAAATAACACCTCTTTTCTTTAATTTGAAATGCTTCTTATAATTTTTAGGAATGAATGTGAAAAACAATCTTCCCTTTTCAAGGTCCTCAAAATATCTTCAAAATATTTACTTAAACACTTAAGCAGAAAGCTTCATTTACATAAAGCAATAGCATGCAAATTCCAAGTATACATTTGCTTTTGGAAACAAAGTCCTTTGCTGTGTTTCCATTTGTGATTTTATAAAGCAATTCAAAATCTATTTATGTAGTGAGCACCTTCTAGCTTCCTTACACTGGGAGGGGAAGGATTCAGAAAGTATCTCTTCAAGGTCAGAGTCAGCAGAGGAAACATTACACACACACAAAAAACGTATTTTAAATAAGAGAAAAAGGTAAATAAACTGTGATATATACTGTTCTTCCAAGCTGAATATAGTTCAATGCCAACCTATTTTTAGAGACAATAAGACAAATATGAAGGAGATAAATCCTTGTAGAAAGATGATAACAAAAAGGTTTCCTGGAGGAGATGGAACACCCAATGTTTGTCAAAGAATTGGTAAGTTTTTCTCTCCTTAACCTGCCATAGGGAAAAAAAAAAAAAGGAATCGGTAAGCAATTATTAAATGCTGTGATATGTTCACCTATTACTGGCCTTAAAAAGTGTTGTTCTTGTAAAGATTTTGCTCACGACGTCCTCTCTGAATGAAACACCTGTCCCGCAATTCTACCCATTCAAATCCTACCCATCTTTCGAGGCCGACCTCAAGTTCCATCTTCTTTCCTTCCTTTCTTCAATAAGGATCAATAATAAAGTCCCCAAAACAAGAAGGAAGGGTGGAAGGGGATCTTGTGCTTCTTGTCATTGGGTACAAGAAAAAGAAGAAGAGTTTGAGAGTTTGTGTTCCACTTGCAGTGAGAAAACCCCAAGGGATAGAGTAGATGGTGGCAGCTCTCAAAGTAGAGACATAAGCATTGACCTAACACATTACACTTCGCCTTATTTTCATGCCAATCCTAGAGGACAGATACGACCACCCCATCCCAACCTCCCCCTCACCCCTGTCACCCCAGGTCATCGACAGATTTCTATGCCCATGTCACAGGGTTGTTTTGAAGACAAAAGAGTTTCTGTATGTAAAGTTCTAACACAAGTAAACACTCAGTGCCTGTTAGTTAGTATTATTTAATTACTACTAGGGAAAGTAAGGATCAATCAAAAAGTTTAAGTAACTTGCCCAGGCATCCCAAGGATACCACACACTTAGGAGTAATTTCTATGCTAATCTCTTGCCTAGGGGATTCTCAGACCAAGCACTTAATGTCAACCAAACCTACCTAAGATACAAATGTGTGGTTGGGAGTTCTCAGGGAAGACTCTCTCCCACCTCACCGTTTGTAACTTTTATACTCAGAGGCCAGACTGTCGTCTGTGTTGGTGGGTTTATTTTTACTTCCCTCCTTTTACTTAGGGTGTAGTCCTTTAAGGGTTCCAATATGTGCCCAAAGCCTCTAATTCTGTCTCCATGTGAGCATTAAAACACAAGTCCCTGGAATATGGAACACAACATCCTGCTCTCAGCAGTCTTAGCATGGGCTCTTGTGCCTGCTATTTGGATTATCAGATGGCCCAGCTATGCGTTTATGAGGACATTTAAGATGTTTCTAGCAGGAGGGTTTTCTGGTTATTCTAACCTTCTTGAACTAAGATTCCTGTCATAGTTTTTTTACTGACAGTCCAATTAGGTGTGTTAATCTTTATTTCCAGTTCTTAGCATTTATGTAATTTTAAATTCCTGAAAATAAGTTCATATTTTAGAGATGAATGTTTATTGAAAACCCGGAGGAAACTATGACACAGATTATTCTAAGACAACTGCCTTGCCTAATGTAATGATAAAATTATAACCCTAAAACTTTTGCTTAATGTTTATATATTCCAATATTTAAGAAACAGGCCTTATTTTAAGAATTAACGAGGAGAAGTACCATTTAAAAATTCACCTGCAGAGATCTATCCTATCCTATTGATGGGTTTCTGTTATGTACCATATTGTGTCCCCTCCCCTAAATTCATACATGGAAGTCCTAACCCCAGAATTTGGCTATAGTTTAGAGGTAATTAAACTAAAGAGTTGATTAAATTAAGATGTGGTAATCAGGGTGAGCCCTAATCCAATATGGCTGATTCACTTATAAGAAGAGAAGTTTTGGATTTAGATGTATAACGGATGGACATGTGAAAACACAGGGAGAAGCCATATATAAGCCATATATAAGCCAAGGAAAGAAGCCTCAGGAAAAACCAAACCTGCCAACACCTTGACCTTGAACATCCAGCCTCCATAAGTGAGAAAATAAATTTCTGTTGAGTCACTCAGTATGAGGTACTTTGTTATGGCAGCCCTAGCAAACTAATATAGCTTCTTATTCTTTCTTAATAATTTTCCCAAACTACTTAAAACACTTCCATTTGTGTCCTGCTATTTAAAAGATATCTATTTTTTTTAATTTTTTTTTTTTTTTTTGAGACAGAGTCTTGCTCTGCTGCCCAGGCTAGAATGCAGTGGCACCGTCATAGCTCACTGCAACTCAAACTCCTGGGCTCAAGCGATTCTCCTGCCTCAGCCTCCTGAGTAGCTAGGACCACAGATGCATGCCACCATGGCCCACTAATTTTTCTATTTTTTGTAGAGATAGGGTCTCGTTATGTTGCTCAGGCTGGTCTCAAACTCCTGGCCTTAAGCAATCCTCCCAGCTCAGCCTTCAAAATGCGGGCTGGGATTACAGGTGTGAGCCACCACACCCAGCCAAAAGATATCTAATTTAAGATTTCAAATATTCTTTGTAAAGACCAAACATTCTTTACTCCTTTTTAATAATTAGTATGTTTTATCAACATATAAAATAGCTCACTCTTCAGGCTGGCTTCAGACTGGTATGTATGTACCAAAACTACACCAACCATAATATTAACAACATAAAACGAAGAATCTTAGCAATCCATTTTGAATATGTACTTAACAAAACCCACACTGACCAAATACACCAATTACTTTACCTTGATCTGGTGCACTCAACGTGGAGGGTGGAGGAACGTTTTGAGAACAGACATTGCAGTCATCTAGCTGAAATAAAATCTTTGAAATCACTCCAAAACTGGTTCTGTAGCTTTAAACATCAAATTTAATCAGTGTCTGCTACAGTCAGGGAAAAACAAAAAGCTGCCTGTAGCAATCGGTGTGAAGAGTTGCAGTTTAAGTCCCAATTATGGCCAGGCCCATGGTAGGTGATTCTCTCTCCATTCTCCTCACTGATCCCTTGCAGACCCTCTTCTTCTTCACGCCCTCTGTGTGCTGGAATTCCTCAGCGCTTGGTTCTGAGCCCTTCCCTTGTACTCCCCCTTCTCTCTCTAGATTAACTCACAGAATCCCATAGTTTTACATTTTATCAGCATACCGGTGACTCTCAGTCTTATTTCTCCAGCTCAGAAACTGTCTTCTGAGCTCCAGATTTGTATATCCAACGGTCTGATATCTGCACTTGGCCGTCTCCAAGATAGTGCAAACAACACATCTGAAACCCAACTTAGTGGTTTACCCTTGCCCAAATGTTCCACTAATTGTTCCTATTTTGGGGAATGACACATCATTCACCCCAATTGTTCATGTCAGAAACTGGAAGTCCTTCTTGACACTACTTTTTCAGCAACTCCAATATCCAGTACATTGGTAAGTCCTGGTGATTAAGATATAAACAAATGATAGATAGATTGATAGATAGATAATCCTAAATCCATCCACTTCTCGTCACCTCTGCTATCTTAAACCTGTTCTTAGCTCTTTATCATCTATCACCTGGATAGCAGCTTCCTAAGCGGTCTCCCCACATCCTCTCAGACACTTTCCAATCCATTTTCTGCAATGTAGCCAGAACAATCTTTTAAAACCACAAAATTCATTCTCTTTTTTTCCTCTCTCATTGACACATACACATCACTTAAAACTTTTCAGTGCATTGCACCTAAAACTGCAAATCCTTAATATACCCTATGTCAAAAGAAATCCTCAGAGACAAAAGCATTTAGGGAAAAAGTTTACTTATAAAAACACTTGCAAAAGTTTACAAGTGAGTTCAGGCTTTAGAAAGACTGGTTCATCAAATACACAACCAAGGTTATAAGGTTTATAGTTAGTTGGTTCATGGTGGGAAGAGAGAAATTTTCTCATACAATTTCCTTATTTCCCCAAACTATCATATATCTTCAGACTTTAGCATTACAAAAGTCAACAATTAAATTGCTTTTGTTAAAGTCAGTGACATATGGGAAATGTGAAGGTTTCATTCACTTTGGAGACCATAGATAGCATGACACTGTTCTTTCACAGTTTATTTCAGAGCCCAATGTGTTTTGTTTCTCCTGTGAGATGTAATATGTACACTTACTCATTTTGGAAGCAGGACAAGATATCAGTTTTGCTTTATGTGAATAAAGCCCAGCATGATCTGGGGACGTCTTATGTCTTCAACTTCAACTCATGCCACTCTTCCCTCATTTTCTGTTCCAGGCACAGAGCCTTCTTTGAGGTTCACAGGCTCTTCCCCAGCATGCTGCCCTCTCGTCTGGTACATATTCCTCTAGATCCTTTACCTAGCCAAGTCTTACTCATTTTCCCATTTGCAACTTAAATGTCACTTCCTCCAAATCCCAGTCTCAACTGAATGCCCCTGCTATTCAATCATACTGCTCGCATTGTCAGTTATGATGCCTTTGGAAGCCAGTAACTGAACGGCTAAACATATCAACAGGGTTTTTAATACCAGGAAGGCTTTTGGGCATGGAGAATAACAATCGCCACTATGTATGTTTTTGTTTAATGCTCACTTTATAAGCCTTAAAATGTATTAAACAGTATTTCTTGGAATACTGTGCTATGCTGTCCAATACAGTATTCACTAACCACATCGATGGCTATTGAGTACTTGAAATATGGCTAATCCAACTGAGGAATTTAATTTTAAATTTTATTTGTTTTTAATTAATTTAAATTTTGGAAAAACTAAAATATGTGAATATTTTTTCAACTACAGTTTTACGAAATCTAAATATAGATCCAATATTTCAAATTAAAATTAAGCAGCCAAGATGAGTATATACACATAAAATACACACTGGATTTATAAGGCTTAATATGTAAAAAATGTAAATTATCTCAATTTTTATACTGATTACATGTTGAAATGATATTTTGAACATATTGAGTTAAATAAAATATATTACTAAAATTAGTTTAATCTGCTTACTTTTTTAATGTGGCTACTAGAAAATTTTAAATTACACACATTGCATTATATTTATATTGGTCAGCACGGCCCCAAACATTGAAATAATTATTCACTCAATAAATCAAAACATAAATGTAACAAAAATTTCTGCTTAAAGGTTTTAAGGGAGGTGGGAGGAAAGACAAACATCAAATTGGTATTTTATAGGCTGGGCGTGGTGGCTCATGCCTGTAATCCCAGCACTCTGGGAGGCTGAGAAGGATCACTCAAGGTCAAGTGTTCAAGATCAGCCTGAGCAAGAGCAAGACCCTGTCTCTACTAAAAATAGAAAGAAATTAATTGGACAGCTAAAAAAATATATACAGAAAAAATTAGCCAGGCATGGTGGCACATGCCTGTAGTCCCAGCCACTCAGGAGGCTGAGGCAGGGGGATTGTTTGAGCCCAGGAGTTGGAGGTTGCTGTGAGCTAGGATGACGCCAGGGCACTAGCCTGGGCAAGAGAGTGAGACTCTGTCTCAAAAAGAAAAAAAAAAAAATTGGTATTTTACAAAAATAAGTGTGTAACATGGCTAAATCTGGATTGGAGTTCAGGGCCAGAGTGGATGAAGTATTGGGTAAAATAGGTTGCTACTGCAGTAATCCAGGTAGGTGATGACAGTGATTTGGGATAGAATGGCGGTGATAGAGATGAAGAATAGAGGATGCATCTGAGAAACACTTGAGAGGTAAAACTGACACTGTTACAAATTTACTTAGATTCTCTGATTTAGTAAAAACTGGTCACAAACTAATCATATTCTTTTGTGATTTAACGTAATCACTAATTAAAGCTCGCCTGATAAAATTCTATAATTTAATCAAAGCACTGATTACAGGTTTAACCAAATTATTCCACAATTTTATTAAAATCACAAATTTCTAGCAGATCCTTTTATACGCTTCAAAGAATTATAAAAAAAGGGACATGAATTACCACAATTACAGAATTCATTGTAAAAATTTCTATTTAAACTAGTCACAAAAGCATCGCAGGTATGACTGGAACATAGTGGGAGGTAAAAGTTGAAGTGATGATTGGGTTGCGGAATGAATGATTGAATTATCCGTACCAATCTTGAGATGAAAACAAGATTGGCCAGGCCCATCCCACAGAAGTCAACGTCATCAGAAGCCCCGCCCACCGCAGGACCGAGCGGTTATTTATTCGGGCCCGACTCAGAAGCCGCAGGCTCCCTGAGGTCCTGAAAGCTCTCCGGCCACCTGCAGCCGACACGCCAACGAAGGGCTCGGAACCGTCATGCCAAAGAGGGAAACACCGGAGCCAAAGGCTGAACTCACGTCAGACACGCCCCCGCGGGGGAATGCTTCCGGGACAAGGGGCGGGGCCGCCGGAAGGGGCCAGGCGCCGTCCGCTGCTCGTTGTTTAAGCGGCTGACGGGAAGGAGAAGCCCGAGCTCCGGCGGCGCCGCGGGGCGGCAGTCACGACCAGAGCCCGAGCGTCGCTAACCTCTGGACCAGCCAAAAGCGAAGACTACCGGCTGCGGAGCGGCGGGATTAGACGCCCGCTCGCCTTCTGATCCCATCATGTCGCGGGGCTCCATCGAGATTCCCCTCCGGGACACTGACGAGGTAAGTGTCGATTATGAAGGGGGTGGGGGCAGTGAACTTATACAACCCCCCACCGACTTCGCTCGACTTCGTTTCTGAAGCGAGAGCACCTTCCTGCCCCAGGACCCCGGATCGAAATCCCGGGCCAAGCTCTGATCACCTCCTTCCCCAGCCCTTGTGTCCTCCCAGGCTGGGAACTCCGCATCCCTGCAGCCTCGGGCCACTCCGAGTTCTCGGGAGTTCCTTTCCAACCTGTTCGTATTTGACAGTGCTTTGCTCTTTTCCTGTCTAATACACGGGAACAGGTGTGAGAGTGCCCGATAAACTGTAAAGCGCCTCACAGATTACAGAGGTGGGCGCTGATGTCACCGTGGTCTATATATATGCTGCTCAAACTCAACTGTCTTTCCCTAGGAATATATAGGGGGTCGCCTCTACTTTCTTAGCAACTCGAGTCTGTCATAGTGCACTATGTTCGCTACAAAGGTCCATCAGCAAGATGGGGAGTCCAAGATTTAGCCGCTACTCTGTGCTGATAGAATTAGCCCTCCTCTCCCTTGCCTTTGCCTCATTCATGGGTAGCCTATGGCTTGTCTGAGTAAAGCTCTAAGCTTTGCTGTTCAGTCTTCTTGGATATTTCATACTTGGATATTTTTGTTTGAGATACAGTATTGAAATATTGTACTTACCATAAAATTCAGTAGTTTTTAATATATTTGCAAAGCTGTGTAGCTATTACCTCTATCTAATTCCAGAATATTTTCCTTTTATTATTTTCATGCCCACATTCAGATGTGTCTGTGACACACAATTTCTGTCTCCATGATTAATGTGTACAGTGGCATTCAACTTTGCATGGCCTCTAGGGTCTAGCTTCTCAAGGAGCCAGACCAATGGCATCGGAATCTCTAGGGTGCTTTTCTACACTATACTTGAATTATATGTTAAGCAGGGTTTGGTTTTGTTATTTTTGAGTAAGCAAAGCATTTGTAGCATTTTACAGTTGTAGTGATTTGGGGACAACTAGTAAAGTTTGTTTGGTTCTCTGTGCTTTTACTTTAATATCATAGTATAACCTATTTGTCATGTGCTCCTTAAATATTAACATTGATTAGCTCAACCCTATTGAAAGTGAACACATACCCTATGTATATGTATATTGATGTATATTCAAGAAAAATAGTAGTTAAAGAAGAAATGTGAATTTTAGAAAGAAGTAGGAGTTAAAACCTACATTTTGTGTTTTAGGTCATTGAACTTGACTTCGATCAGTTACCGGAGGGAGATGAAGTTATCAGTATTTTGAAACAGGAACACACACAACTGCACATATGGATTGCTTTGGCGGTCAGTATTTACGTAGGAAATGTGTTTTACTTGTTTACTAGGAAAATATGTGGTTTCTGTTTTCAGATGTAGTAATGGCTAGCTTGGGTGCATGATAAATAAATTAATTATAACATGTATATGGAAGTTAATTTTATCAGTTTTGGAACAGTAAGGTCAGTTTCCTAAATGATGTGCTACACTACTGATAAATTAGTATATGTTTGTAAAGGCAAAATTCCTTTAAATTAAATAGTACTCTATATTGAGTATTTGATGATTTAGTGATTATTCAGTAAAGACTGGCTTATGTTTTATAGATAAGCTGAAAGAAAACAAAGTGCTATGATGTAAACCTTGCTACTTAACATTGTTTCACATAGCAGTAAAACATTTCCCTTAAAATACTCTAGAAAATAATTAGGTTCCAGGCAAACCCACAGGGCAAACCCTTTGGGCAAAGGTATCTCAGGCTTATGTTTTTTCTGTCCTATTTGGTCTCCTCCATAATACGAATGTTACTGGAAATTTTCAGGAAAACCCACTCAGAAAGCCTAAAATTCTATACCCTCTATCCCCTAGCATCAGCTGAATAATAATATTTCCTTTTTATAGGTAACGTAAATACTATAATCATTATTCCTAAGCAGGTGTGCCACAGGTTGCTTTCATATAAAGATATATAGGAGGCTCCTAATATTGTCTTGAAGGGTCAGAGAAGTAGGTCTGGAGTTAGGCTTATATCCAGTGTGCAAGCCTGCTCTAAGAGCTTCTTCACTTTGGATGTGGGTTTACAGAGAAGTACTTTCAATGGTAAACAGTGCCTTCTTGACTTGAAGTGCCAGATTTTCTTATTCCATGGAGACCAAGCCACTAATCCTTGTCGCACCTTTTTTAAAACCAGAAGGTAACTTAGGTTTGGTTTTTTCAGTACATATGCCTTCCATAACAACGCTTACATGAAAATTGGAATAATGAAGGATTAGCATGGCCACTGTGGTAGAATAAACTGATGAAATATTGTGGGAGATAGGTTTTTATAGGAGAAAGAGTGTAGGCTTTGGAGTTAAGAGAGGCCTTTGTTCAAATCCTAACTTGGCTGCTAACTGGCTGTGTGTCTTTAAACAAATGATCTAATTTCTGAGCTTATTTCCTCATCTAAAATATGGAGATGTTAGTACCCACTTCATAGGGTGGTTGTACAGATTAGAAAAAATGTAAATGAAGTTTCTGGCATGGTATATGACCCATAGTTAGTGGTTAGTAAATGATAGATATTTCTTTTGTTTTTTATAAATGAATCAGATGCCCAGGGAAGTTATTCAGCAAGCCCAAAGTCACAGGCAATTTTTGGTAGATCGAGAACCAGAACCCAAGTTTCTGTTTAGAATTCTTTATACCTTCCATTATTGCTTTCTCTCTCAGGGTTTGTTTGAAAATTTTAGTTTGAAATCAACTATTGCTAGATAAGAAACAGATTGAAAACGTTTTTAATGATCCCCTTTTTTTAAACAGCTTCATTAAAATCTAGTGGACCTAAAATAAATTGCACATATTTGAAGCTTACCATTTGATAAGTTTTGTCATATGTATGCACCTGAAAAACCATCACTACAATCAAGATTAATGAATATATTCATCACCCCCCCAAAATTTCCTCTGTACCCTCCTCTCCCCTCACCGCCTTAGTGCCAGGCAACTACTTATTTGCTTTTTGCCACTAAAGATGAGTTTGCATTTTCCAGAGTTTTATATAAATGGAATCCACCACATGTACTGTTTTTTGATCTGGTTTCTCAGCATAATTATTTTGAGATTTATCCATAATGTAGCATGTATCAGTAGTTCATTCCCTTTTGTTGTAGTGTAGTAGCCATTGTATGGATACCATAGCTTGTTTATCCATTCACCTGTTAATCAGCATTTGAATCATTTCCAGTTTTTTGCTCTTACAAATAAAGCTGCTATAAACATTTACATACAACTTATTATATGGACATATGCTTTAGTGATTCTACTTTGATCCTTTACCTTATAGCTGGAATACTACAAGCAAGGAAAAACAGAAGAGTTTGTCAAGTTGTTGGAAGCAGCACGTATAGATGGCAATTTGGACTATAGAGACCATGAAAAAGACCAGATGACTTGCTTGGATACGTTGGCAGCCTATTATGTACAACAGGCTCGGAAAGAAAAGAATAAGGACAATAAGAAGGATCTTATTACACAGGCCACCTTGTTGTATACAATGGCTGATAAAATCATTATGTATGATCAGGTAAAATAAGTCAAATTTATTTCAGTTTATGAAAAGGGAAAAATACTGCATGAAAACAAAATGTATGTGATAGGCAGCAGATTTTTTTGAAAAGATTTTCTCTAAATAATATGGTTGATAAAGTCAAAAAGAAGGGTTCCTTATTAAAATTGGAATTCCTTTGTCCTTGTACTGTTGAAGTAATACGGGCAATTTAGTATCTAAAACTTGCCCACATATTGAGTCAGTAATTCCAACATCTTCAGGTGAATTTCAAGCATATTTTAAGGAATTTGATCTTTCTGTTATTGGCACAGAAGACTTGCATGTTAGGATAATTTCTCATTTTATAATTAAGGATTGTTTATTGGTAGTTTAAACATATTACGTTGATATAGGAATTTGCATTATGCTCGGCCTCCTTCCTGTATGGTTTTCATTTTAGTGTTAGACATGCGTGGTAAATTGGGGGTAAAGTCTAAGGTGATACATTACTTTATAGAACCATTTATTGGGAAGAGCCTGCTTCTGCCTACTCGAAGGTGACAAAATGGATCAAGCTGATGCACAGTTTCATTTTGTACTCAACCAGTCTCCAAATAATATTCCAGCCCTTCTTGGTAAGTGATCTCTTAGGAATCTTTTTTTCCCCAACATAAACCTAGAATATATCTCTTTGTAATAGCTCCCTAATAACTCAGCTCAACAGCAAAGTAGAAGAGCTTTATCATGTTAAAAATGAAACTATCTACAGCAAATTATTGTTCAAATTGCAGAAATAAAATGTATATTAAGAATAATTTATTATTCATGTCCAAAGAGTGAATAAACAATCTTTACTTAGACAGTTTCAAGCTATTTCAATTATTACTTTATAACATTTTAACATAAAGACAGGATTTTCTTTGGGAGGCCGAGGTAGGAAGATCGCTTGAGGCCAGGAGTTCGAGGTTGCAGGGAGCTATGATCGGGCCACTGTACTCCTCCGGCCTGGGCAACCCTGTCTCCAAAAGAAAATTAAAAAAAAAAAAGAGGGTTTTCTATTTTTAGATATGAATTAATATACCCTTATGAGAAACAAACTTTTAATATGAAATTATGTTCACTATTTCCAAGTATTTCTTACTGAGAGATGTGTCTAGGTGAGTTAGTATAAATCATAGTAGACTTGTGTTCTTTAATCAGACGGTGTGCATTTAATTTTTAAAATCATTACAGGTAAAGCTTGTATTTCATTCAACAAGAAGGATTACAGAGGAGCTCTTGCTTACTATAAGAAAGCATTGCGTACCAATCCTGGATGTCCAGGTAAGAGAAAAACTTTATTTTAGGTCTAAACTGTGTATGACCCAACTAAAACACTGAGGATTTGACAGTTGCTTGTGAAGTTAGTTGTGAAATGATAACTGTTGGATTATTGAAATGGCAAAATTGAGGGTTTTTTTTAGTTTGATTCAAAAGCTGGGTAGTAGATCATATTATACTCTTTTTTTCCCTATACTATTTTTTTCCCAAAATATCATTCATTTGACAAATTTTTATTGAGTACCAACTATGTGCAGGCACTGCTCTAAACCCTAAGAATGCAGCAAGAACCAGAGTCAAAAGTTCCTGCCCTCATGGAATTCACTTTGCAGTTGGGAAGATAAATGAGTAAAATATATACTATTTATGATGGGTAAGGAAGGGCTAAGGAGAATAAAGCAGAAAAGGAGTATGAGATGCATTGAGAGTTGCTTAGAAAGGATGACCTGGGAAACTATCAGAGATGGTAACATTTGAGTAAAGACCTAAAAAAAACTAACAGCCATGCAGACTTATGGAGTAAGATCATTCCCAGAAAGAGAGAACATAGAAGGTACAAAGGTCCTGAGGAAAGAATGTGTCTGGCAAGTTTGAGGAAGAATGAGGAGGACAGTGTATCTGGAATGGAGAGAGAAAGAGTGAGGGAGAAAAGTAGTAAGAAATGGGGTCAAAGACATAAGCAGGGACTGGTCATTTAGGGCGTCTTAGATTATCATAAGGACTTCAGCATTTACTCTGGCAGAGGTGGGAATCCATTGGAGGGCTTTGGGCAAAGGAGTAACATGATCCGACTTATATTTAAAAGGATCATTTGAGCTTCTGGGTTGAGACTAGAGAGGGGCCGGCACCAAGGACAGAAGTCAGGAGACCAGGGAGAAGGCTTTGGAGTCACACAGGTCAGAGATGACTCTCACTAGACTGGTAGCAGTGGAGGTGGTACAAGTGGTCAGTTCTAAATATATTTTGAAGGGAGAGCTGATAGAATAGATGTTATATATGAGACAGAGAGGAAGAGTCAAAACTAACTCCATGCACATATGCAATTGGAAAAGTGAGTAAACATTTTACTGCATTTAGGAAGTAGTTCAAGAGGAACCAATTTTTTGCATGAAAAGTTTGAAATGCTATTTAGACATACAAATGAAGAGATCAGAAGGGCTGGATCTCAGGAAAGAGGTCTGGGCTAAAGTAATTAATTTTGAAGTCATCAACATATATATGATGTATAAAGCCGCGAGATTATGTGAGGTCTCCAGGTGAGTGGGTATGGATAGAAAAGAGGGCCAGAGATGACACCCTAGAGCACTCTGACATTTAGAAGTTAGGAAAATGAAGAATCAATAAAGGAGCCAGGGACAATAATAGCCAGAAGCGTAGGAGGAAAACAGGGTAAATTCAGTGTCGTTGAAGCCAAGTATAAAATGTTTCCAGAAGAAGGTGGTTACCAGCAGTGTCAAATTCTGTTGTTAGGCCAAATAAAATAGGGATAGAGAATTGATGGTTGGATTTAGCAACATACAAATCATTAGTGACCTTGATAAAAGCAATTTTATTGGAATGGTGGGGTAAGAGCCTCATTGGAGTGGATTCAAGAGAAAATGGAAGAAAAGGAATTAGAGGCAACAAGTGTAGCTAAATCTTTCAAGAAGTTTTCTATCAAGGGAAGAACAGGAACGACGGGCAACTGGAAAGGGAAATGGAATTAAGAGAAGATTTTTCTAAGTTGGGAGAATGTAAATGAGAATGATCCAGTAGAAAGGAAAAATTTTGTACTACAGGAAAAATAGGAGAGGGTTGCTGGAGGAGTATCCTGGAATAGATAAGCAGGGCCAGTGAAGAGGTTGACCTGAAATACGAACGGATTTGTATTTTGGCATGACCTTGAAATGAGACAACATGTATAAGCATAGCTCTAAACGGCATGCCAGTATGTGCATGTAATCAGTCACAATATTTATAAAGTCTTAACACAAATTTTGTTTTCTGTTTAAAAAACGCTCCTCAAAAATGAGAAATTGAAGGTACAGTGTAGCAGGAGTGTTAGAAGACAATAAAAATACCAGTGTTATAGGTGTTCTGTTCTATGGTGAGAAAGGTGTCTATGATAGGGGGAGAAGGGTAAGGAATGGTATGACCTAACCCCCAGTGAAAAACCAAGTTTGTAGTAGGCCAAAAGATTTTACAGCATAGTTATACTGAGGGGTTTTGCAACCCATAAATAGAAAATGTTTAAGCATTTTTGTAATCGAATTGAACCCTAAAAAATGCCCTGGATTGAATGGCTTGACGTTTTCCCCCCAGCGGAAGTTCGTTTAGGAATGGGCCATTGCTTCGTGAAACTTAATAAACTAGAGAAAGCTCGTCTGGCATTCAGCAGGGCCCTGGAACTCAATTCCAAGTGTGTAGGAGCATTGGTTGGACTGGCTGTTCTAGAGCTCAACAATAAAGAGGTATGTAAGTGAAAAAATTATCTAGTTCCTAACCAATCTGTCAGGCCCATAGCCCCTTATCTAAAAACTATTGGGACCAGATATGTCTTAGAAATCAAGATTTATTTGGGGTACCATCCTGAAAGCAAACTTACATTTCTCTGGCAAAATGAGTGACTATTCACACTAATAAGATAGCCTCACAATTCAGATAAAATTTTGCTGCCAAATGAGTTTGCTTTAAGATTCTCAAAAAAACTTATTTTTTAAGAGCTTTTTGGATTTTAGAATCTCAGATAAAGACTTGTACACCTGTATATCAGTTTGGAATGCTTTCATTTGCAAGTAACAAAAAACTCACTCCAGTACCTTAAACATAAGAGTTTTTATTGTTCACTAAACTAGATGTCTAAAATCTCAGATTTGATATCTCAATGCCATCAAAACTAGGATTTTATATCTCTCTGTCCTCCCTTCCTTAACATGAGGCGTTTCTTTGTCATGTCTGTCACCTCATAGTCACAAGATGGCTGCTGTACCTCCAGACATCTCATTATTACATCAGTCTTATAAAGAGAGAAGAGAGGGAAAGGATAAAAGGCTTTCTCTTAGATAAAGTCTATCTTATATAATATTAAGAAGGAAGCTCCCCATTATGCTTCCCCTTATGTATAATTGTCCAAAATGGGATCATAGCACTGTTGATATTTTAGGCTGGATAATCCTTTGTTGTGGGGAACTGTCCCATTCATTGTAGGATATTTAGTAGCATCCCTGGCCTCTACCCACTAAATGCCAGTAGCATCCCCCTAGTTGTGATAACCAAAAATAACATCATCTCCAGTTGAGAACTGCTACCTTAGGCCATTCTTTAGAAAAGAATAGTTTATCTGGACTGGTGTAGATTAATCATGATTCATCCCCTAGGATTGCAGAAGAGGGAAAGGGAGCTTTCCCTTCTGAAATCAAAAGATTTCCACAGGCTACAAATTCTGGATTTAGTTAGCAGGATAACAGGGGTAAAATAGCTGTTGGGTAATTTACAAATATCTCCCATACCAAGACAACAGCTAGGGTCAGTGAAAACCAAGGGTGGCTCTTTGTGGGGGAGAGGGATAGAGGTGGTAGGGACTAGGAAAGTAAATAACTCTCAGGCAAGAACTGAACAAGAAAATAAAAAGAGGGAAAAAGTGACACAAACAAAAAAACCTCACCATTAAGAATTAAAAGGAAGATTTAATTACAGATGCAATATAGGTATTTAAAAATCATAAAAGCCTTCTAATTCCTGTCACAATGGTGAAGTGGCACAAGCTGCTGTCTCTCTGAACATAACGTATATAGTAATCAATCACTTAAAATGTACAATTCAGTAAAGGTCAATGAAGCTGTTGAAAATGGTAATTTTTTGTAGTATATTTTCTATTATTTGCCTTAGAGGTCAGCAATAAAATTATTTAAGGCTACAATATCAAATATATTTATTATATGCACTCAATATGAGAGGACAGGGAGTTCTTTACAATAGGGATGCTTTTACAGTTAAGTTTTGTTAAGAAAACTAAATTCTAACAATTTGGTAATACACTATTTGAAAGTTTTCATCTCCAGTGAAAATTAACTAAAACAAGAGCTATATTTGGGTATCTGAACTTAGGGTTATATAACCTTATTTCTTGTGACTATAAAGAAAACTTAGGAAAAGCGTTAATTAAGTAAATGTTTTCACTCCACCTTGCTGCAATGTTTTCTTTTAGGCTGATTCCATCAAAAATGGTGTCCAGCTTCTTTCCAGAGCCTATACTATCGATCCTAGCAACCCTATGGTATTGAACCATCTGGCAAATCACTTTTTCTTCAAAAAGGTAGAAGTCATTTATTTTTAAATTCTGTTTTTTGTTTTCCTGTGCTGCATTGATACTTTATATTTTTTTTTAACTTGGAAAGAAATTTGAAAATGTCAGGTTTTTTTTCCCTTCAAATTAGAGTTTGTTTAGTTACAGGAGCGGGGGATGTATTTGTTCATTCATTCACTTAATATTTATTGACGCTTTTACACTGTACCCAACACTGCAGTCGGGTTCTGAAGATGAGTAAGACATGGTTTTTGCACTCAAGGATTTCCGTTTCCTAGGAAAAAACGGACATGTAAACAAATATAAAGGTAAAAATAAAGGTCTCCACCCAATTATGATAGAGAAATGAGGAAGTGATCAAGTGGCTAAGGAGGGTTATCACCAAGACAGCAAAATGATGGTATTTTTTAGGTTTCTTAAAATGCTAAATCCAGGATTTCATTGGCAAAGTTTGTATACAATAAACATGAAGGTTTAACTGTCATATCAAAACCAGGTACTAAATTGTACTAAGAACTTTAAAGCTAGTTAAATAGCAATTTAGGTAAAAGTTCACAAAAGTAATCTTTTGAATAATAGCTATAATGTTATGAATAATAGCTACAATGAATATATGAATAATAGCAACAATGTTGCTATTATTAGTATGCATCCAATGCTAACTAAATGCTAAGCACTGTTAAAAGTGTATTGCATGTATTTACTTACATAATCCTCACAACAATCATATAACATAGGTAATCTCATCCCTGTTTTGTGAATGAGTAAATTGAGGCAGAGTTAATAATCTAAGCCTTAGATTCTAAAGTTACACAGCTATTGACCACAGTACTTTACTATTCTCTGGCTGTAGAAACATACTCCCCCTTCATGATGAATTATCGATTAGTCTGTAACTGGGAATAGTACTAAGAGGCAATTATTTAGGGAGAAGATGGAAATGTATCTTGTAGGTAAATGAAGTGTGACTATTTAAGGTAAAACAGCTATGCGAGCTCATCTTAAGCATTCACTCAGTTGATTTTCTGATCATACAGTGTAGCCAGGCTGTATGAGGCGATGTGTGAATTCCATGAAACAGAAAAACTGTATAGAAACATCTTATGAGAACATCCTAATTATGTTGACTGTAAGAATTTTAAACTTTTTTATGTAATAAAACTTCTTAATTGCCACAATATTCAGGATTATAGTAAAGTCCAGCACCTGGCGCTCCATGCATTCCATAATACAGAAGTGGAAGCTATGCAAGCAGAAAGCTGCTATCAGCTGGCTAGATCATTCCATGTTCAGGTACGATAACTTGATAATTTCTCTAAATATCTAATCCTTTTGTTTGTAGTTTTTTTAAGTCTTTTTAACACAATACTTCCGTACATATTGTTGGTCTTGTTTTATTTTCATTTTGTAGGAAGATTATGACCAAGCTTTTCAGTACTACTATCAAGCCACACAGTTTGCCTCATCCTCTTTCGTGCTACCATTTTTTGGTTTGGGACAAATGTATATTTATCGAGGTGACAAAGAAAATGCATCTCAGTGCTTTGAGAAAGTTTTGAAAGCTTACCCTAATAATTATGAAACCATGAAAATTCTTGGCTCTCTCTATGCTGCCTCAGAAGATCAAGAAAAAAGAGATATTGCCAAGGTACATTTTAAGTCTTGGCTATTTTCTGTTAGCTATCCTGGGACTCCCATTCCTCATCTCTTGTTATAGCTAGTGGAGATATGATAGAAGCAGTTTTGTTAGCTGTGCTTGTTCCAGTTTAGGTAACAAACAGTTGACTTATTAAGTAGGTTTAAATAGCCACCACCATTTTTTACTTTGACAGACTATAGATGGAATGATTTAATAATCTTTTATCCTAGGGCCATTTGAAGAAGGTCACAGAACAGTATCCTGATGATGTTGAAGCTTGGATTGAATTGGCACAAATCTTAGAACAGACTGATATACAGGTATTTCAGTAATGCTGTTCATCTCCTACATAATGTGTTTTTTGTAAACCTGGTATAGTGTTTCTCTTCCATTTTCACTGATACCACATTCTGTTGACCATGTAAATACAGGGTGCCCTTTCAGCCTATGGAACAGCAACACGAATCCTTCAGGAGAAAGTGCAGGCTGATGTCCCCCCAGAGATTCTGAATAATGTGGGTGCCCTCCATTTTAGACTTGGAAACCTAGGGGAGGCAAAGGTAGGAAAATGGAAACATTCCCTTCTTTTTATAGTTGATCAAGTTGAATGCACACCTTTCTCAGGTGTATCAACTAAGTCTTTTAATAATGTAATTTTTCTTTCTCATAGAAATATTTTTTGGCATCATTGGATCGTGCAAAGGCAGAAGCTGAGCATGATGAGCATTATTATAATGCCATATCTGTTACAACATCATACAATTTAGCCAGGCTGTATGAGGCGATGTGTGAATTCCATGAAGCAGAAAAACTGTATAAAAACATCTTACGAGAACATCCTAATTATGTTGACTGTAAGAATTTTAAACTTTTTTATAGAATAAAATTCCTTAATTCCCACAATAGCAGTAAAATCTAGCCTGAAAAAAAAAAATCTTTCTTAGAACTAATATTTTAAAAATGTGAAGGTTCTGATGTCCCGTTTTTTTCAAGGCAAATTCATGTCCTTAAAAGCAAAAGGTGCAGCTTTACTTACATTTATGCTAGAAAATAAAAAACAGCTAAAACCAGTTGGACCATATTTCAATGACTAGGCTATCTTCAGTGGGTCAGCTACCTTTATTAGGCTTTTGAAAATTCCTTGGCATATTTGCTAATGGATTTACCTTTGTAACTGTCCTGCTTTGATTTCATATAAACGTTTTTACGATGTTTATAATAGAAAGAGGTGCATTTTTCCTAGAAACAATTATTACTAAAATGTACTAGTATGACTTTTTGCTATACATTTTGCTATACATCTATACATTGTGAAATGTGAAAAGTTTTTAATTAAAATATTACTTACATACTGTACTTTCTTTAAAAGAACCTAGAACATGATGTTGACTCTAGTCAAATCAGGAGCCATTATTTTGGCATCTATCATGCCGTTTTGGGATGCGAAAGTGATTTAAAATAAGTAAGATTTTAGTCGAAGGCCAGACTGAATTTGAATTGATTTGATAGGCAGTAGTAAGCCATTATTGGTTTCTGGAGGAGGGTGACATTTTCTAGAGAAAACAACTTGCATTTGTGTGGCACATTATTGTTATTTCAGTGGAAAAACCGAGGTTAGAGCCCAGGTCTTTTACTAGTAATCCATGCTTTCACTATTTTGCCGTGACAAACAGCTTTTTTTAAAAAGGTGGCTGACAGTGGTGGGAAGAGAAATTGGAAACGGAGACCAGCTGCAAGTTTTTTAAATAGCTGGAGATAAGGAATTGGAACAAGGCAATGGAGTGGAAGAGATCAATCTTAGATTTTGAACAGGAAGGCTTGATGGTGACAAACTTACTATTTAACTTGTTGGATTGATGTTTGATTTTCTTTTTTTACCTGTGGGACTTTTCTTTTCCTTGTATGGATGTATTAACAAAAACCAATTGTTTCAAAAGTATAACTTTAAAATTATGATTGTTTTATATCTAATATTTTGAACATAAAAATTTTTAAATGTATGTTTTCAGGCTATTTGCGCCTAGGAGCCATGGCCAGAGATAAAGGAAATTTTTATGAGGCTTCAGATTGGTTTAAGGAAGCTCTTCAGATTAATCAGGTTGGTAATATTAATTCTTAGGTTTAAGAAGTAATTATATTCACTTTTTTCTCCCTGTAAATCAGTTTTCCTTTTAATGGCTGTCATGTTACTAGTAACCTTGGTATCTTCCTGTTTTTTTTTTTTTATTTAGTTGTTAAAGATACTTAGGAGTATAGTAGGTTGTATTATTAGTCATATAATAAATAGGGAACATATTTTTAATACAAATCCCTTCTATTTTCCTCCTTGTTCCTTTTTTCCTTCTTCCATCCTGTCCTTTCACCTGCACTTTAGCAAATGTGACCTGGCCGATGTGTCTTTTACCCTTTCTAGTGTACCTCACTTGTGATTTAGTTAGTACCATATGAGAAAAATTTATAGAATAATAATATCTTGGAATTTTGAATGGAACCATAGAGGTCATCTAAACTTTTTGATTATGGACCACAATAAGGAATAGATTTCACATCATAGCCTAGTACACACATGTATGTGTGTATACAAACAACTGAAATGAAAGTTACACAAATCACTATTTGCTATTGCCAATAATACACTAATATTTTTACTTTATTCCATTCTGTTGCATTTATTATGCTGATAACCACACATTAAATTGATTTTACAACTCACTAATGGGTCTCAACTCTCGGTTTGAAAACCACTGTTGTAATGTAGCTCAGCTCTTCGATAATCAGCTATTGTGGAAAGATGACTGATCTCTCTCAGTCTAAATCATAGATTTTGCTTCTTTATATATGTGATTCAGGATCATCCAGATGCTTGGTCTTTGATTGGTAATCTTCATTTGGCAAAACAAGAATGGGGTCCGGGCCAGAAGAAGTTTGAGAGGATATTGAAACAGCCTTCCACACAGAGTGACACATATTCCATGCTGGCCCTTGGCAACGTGTGGCTCCAGACTTTGCATCAGCCCACCCGAGACCGAGAGAAGGTAATCTCTTTTTGTCTTTTTAAATAACGAATACTCTGCATTCTTATTTGAATTTTTTTTTTTAATAATGCTTGTTTCTTTTTATAGGAAAAGCGTCATCAAGATCGTGCTCTGGCCATCTACAAACAAGTACTCAGAAATGATGCAAAGAATCTGTATGCTGCTAATGGCATAGGTGATTATACAACTTGAGTGTCCATAGTGATTTGTAAAATCAATGCTTTTGGAGGAATGTTTATAGATCAGAATTTTTCTCCAAATGTAATAAATGTACTTGTTTTAAAATAGGACTTTTAGTTATTTTTCTGGCTACAATTAGGAAATTCTTAAATGTGAACTTTTTTTATAACTTTAGGAGCTGTTTTGGCCCACAAAGGATATTTTCGTGAAGCTCGTGATGTATTTGCTCAAGTCAGAGAAGCAACAGCAGATATCAGTGATGTGTGGTTGAACTTAGCACACATCTATGTGGAGCAAAAACAGTATATCAGTGCCGTTCAAATGGTAATGTCTTCTCTTTCAAGATATTTTTATATCATGTTCATCGTCAAGCAGATGTTTTCTTAACCCTTCTGGCCCTGTTGTGGAGCTGCATGCTATCTCTTATGATACTGTGTCTATTCAGAGGTTTATAATTATATAATGTTAAGGCCAGGTTTTGGTGTCCAGACAGAGTCCTAGTTCCACCATTAATTGCATGCCTTGGGCAAAGGATGTCCTTTCTGAGCCAGTTTTCCTATCTATAAAATGGAGATAATTGTACCGTAACCTCACGGAATTTGGTGAGGATCCAGTATGAAAAGTACTTGACACTAACATGGCTAGCATAATAGTAAGTACCCAGTAATAGTAGGATTTAGTATTTGTTCAGTCAGTTTCTGAAACTAAACCGAGTTGCAGAAAGGTTAAATAACTTATTTAAAAAACAAAAATTCCATGGGCATAATTTTTCATGACTGTAGAATTTTATTCTGCTGATTGTATTTGTTGAGTGCTTGAACTTGAAATAAAAGTCATACTCAGAATCTATAACATTAAAACATAAAAAGGCTCTTGAGCTCCATGGGATGTATTATGACCAAAAAGAACTGAGAAGTGTTTTACCTTTTTCTTGGAATGGATTATTATCAGTATTCAGAATATTGAAAAGATGCTAGTTGTGGGTACTCACAGAACCCAGATTGCATATGGTAGCCTCAGAAGTTGTTTTTTGAGGTTGACTTTCCTGATCTGCAGAATGATAATGTTGCTTTTCATAAATGCAGATTAATTACTAGAGATATTCAGGGGAAAACTATCTAACCATTTTACACGAAAAAGATCTTACCTATGACAAGATGTATTCCGTGGTCCAAAAGTGCTATGTTCATGTCAAAACTAGCACTGGTATTGTATTGTTTTTACCAAGAAGTTAACAGTCAGAACTGTAAGACTTGTCATTGCCAATAGGTCCCACTGATCCTTAAGAAAGGTGCTTAGAGAGTCCAAAGGAGCCAGGTGTCTGACTTCAAATATGTAGTCAGTAGCTGATTCTAGGTAGTAGTGCTAAAGATAAGAAAAAGGCTTTCCAATCTGTTTACCCTTTCTTTCAGTGTTGGTCCAGATTTCAAATGGAAAAAAGCTATTTCAGCATCTGGTTTTTCTAATGATCCGATTTTTATGTTGTAAAAATGTATCCTGGTAAATGTCAAAAATCATTTCTCAAATTTTTCTCTGAAATTAACCATTCAAAGGATAAGATACCTTTTCACAAGCTTTAAAATTGCTTGAAATTTTGCTACAAAATGAAAATATCATTAAATCCCTGTTGTATTTAACTTTTTCTTTTTTTTTTTTTTTGGTAGTATGAAAATTGCCTCAGGAAATTCTATAAGCACCAAAACACTGAAGTTGTGCTCTATTTGGCCCGGGCTCTCTTCAAGTGTGGCAAGTTACAGGAATGCAAGCAGACTTTGCTGAAGGTAAAAGAGAGAAACTCAGTATTACTCTCATCCATTTCTGTGCTGCATTGTATTTTTTAATTTTTTATACATGTTAACATAACTGCTAACATTCTATTGACTAAAATCCTTTTCATGTTATTTGGCCATATGGACTATTTGCTTTGTTTTTTATTTACAGGCTAGACATGTGGCACCTAGTGATACAGTTCTTATGTTTAATGTGGCCTTGGTCCTGCAAAGATTAGCTACCTCTGTCCTGAAAGATGAAAAAAGCAATCTGAAGGAAGTACTTAATGCTGTGAAAGAACTGGAGCTTGCACATAGGTAAAGATTTTGTAGAAACAACCTTTCAATTGCTTTGTTTCAGCTGAGCGTAGTGGCTCTCGCTTGTGGAATCCCAGCACTTCAAGGGGTGCTGGGAGGGGAGGATCACTTGAGGCTAGGAGTTCCAGACCAGCCTGGGCAACACCATGAGACTCTGTCTCTACAAAAAGTAAGAAAAATTAGCTGGGCATGGTGGTGCACACCTGTAGTCCCAGCTACTCAGGAGGCTGAGGTAGGAGGATCACTCGAGCCCAGGAGATCGAGGTTGCAGTGAGCTACGATGGTGCTGCTGCACTCCAGCCTGGATGACAGAGCAAGACCCTGTCTTTTATAAATAAAGGAATGAATGAATGAATGCTTTGTTTCTTTAAAGCTGTTTATCTCAAGGTGTTGAAAATCACTTCCCTCAAAAGGTAATTTACTAGAATTATACCAGTGATATTTAAGCCAAAGCAGACAGCTGCTGCCACCAGGTGGCACCAAACTGTAGCCAGAATCTGCCAGATTTGGATCATATGGCCTGACCCCTACCTAGAACTGGCTGGCTAGCTTTGCAGCCTTGCTCTAGATTTTTCATTAATTTGACGATAATATGACTCAGCATTTTACACTTGTGAAATTTTTAGACTCCACTTATGTTAGTTTTCCTTTTTACACCAGTGTATCTGTTTATGGAGTGTTGATTTTCACTGAGCTAGGATTAAAGTCTTCTTAAATATGCTTAATTGGTTTATTTAGCTCAGCTCAAAATTTATTTAACCTTATAGTATTAATTAATACCTTATAGTATTAATTACCAAAAAAATTGGTAATTCAATGTGTAGTGAAGTTAAAACATGACATTTCTTCAAGTTTTGTCCAACCTTATTTGAATTGTTTAACATTTCTTGTCTTGCCTGTTAAATTAAAAATATTTTCATGGCCTGAGCCCCCTAACTTCCATCCTGATGTATTTAGTAAATATTCATTGCTTTAATTTATTTTTTGGTTATTTATGAATTTACTGATAAAATTAAATGTAACTTTGATTATCTCGATGAACTTGTCTTTTATTGAACATATGGAGTGGCATATTGACAAGAATTATTTTTAAAATTAGTTGCATATGTAATATTCCTATTGAGATGATAGCCTTTATGCATTAAATAAATTCATGTAAGTCAGTCAATATGTAAACCTTTTCTCAGACTGTTTGTAGAACAGATTCAAAATATAAAGGGCCTTGTTTCATTAGAATTTTTTTAAGTAAAGTATTTTATTTTCTTACTGCATTTAGATACTTCAGTTACTTGAGTAAAGTGGGAGATAAAATGAGATTTGATTTGGCCCTTGCTGCGACAGAAGCCAGGTAATGTTACTATTTATGGAAAGTGACTTTGAGCGAGGCAGTGATACCAGTTGGGGCTGGGAGACTGACATAGTACTAAACAGGAGTTGGTCTTTCATATTCTTCTTGGGGACTTTCTAACCTATACCCAGGCTTTTTCCTTTCTGGGAATTTGGCAAAATTTATTTAGTACAAGTACATAGGGGTTGTGGGGAAGATACTTTTGTATTTCACTTATGTAAGCTTTGTCACCAGAGTCAAGATATGATTCCTGACTCCGAGTCATATGTGAAGATAATGTCGGAAGTCTTTTTAGCGTGCTTTGGGAACACATTTATAGTTTGGAAACTGAACATAACTGACATAATTGACAGTATTGGATTATGATAAACTAAGTTAATTTTGCAAATTAAGACATCACATAGATATCAGCTAATGATCCTGCTTTAAATTTTTCAATTTGTGCAAGGAAAACACATGTGCTACATTTCTGAACAAAATATACTAGCAGCATTCATATTTTTTTAAACCTGAAATGTTCTAGGCAATGCTCTGACTTACTGAGCCAGGCCCAGTACCATGTGGCCCGGGCACGCAAACAGGATGAAGAAGAACGGGAGTTGCGGGCCAAGCAAGAGCAAGAAAAGGAACTATTAAGGCAAAAACTTCTGAAAGAACAGGTATCTGTTGTATTTCCCAGTTATACTAGAGTTAAAGAATTGTGTACTTTGTGTGTTTTTTTAAAAGTTCTCTGCTTAGGATAGTAGCCATGAATTTTTCATTATAAGAACATTTTGATGAGGTTTTTGTCTACTTATTTTTCCCTCATAGGAAGAGAAACGTCTCAGAGAAAAGGAAGAACAAAAGAAACTTTTGGAACAGCGGGCCCAGTATGTGGAGAAGACCAAAAATATTCTTATGTTTACTGGCGAGACTGAAGCAACAAAAGAGAAGAAAAGAGGTGGTGGTGGTGGACGGGTAAGATGATTCCCGCTAGCACCGATGACATCAGCCCCTGTCTTTTGGCTGTCAGAAATGAAGATAATTGGTTAAATTCAGTCTGTACTTAGTTACTGGCTGTGACTTCCTCCTTTGCTAAGAGACGGTCTTCTAACACAGAGAATAATTTAAATGGTATCCAGTATGTAGAAATGCATTCCAAGGTTAGCTAAGTACATTTTACCTTGTAGTGACCTTTTAAGTAGGTGATATTTGCAACGTTTTAACCAATTGACACATTTATCCCAATTAGAAGTGTTTAAAATACCGGTTTAGCCAAGTACTTCTTCTATGTGGCTCAGATTTCAGATGACTGACAGAATATGTCCTCTTTCTATAGCTTATCATTCCAGCCATGTTCCACCAGCCAGGGAATAACTGACTGTAGTTTTGTTTCAATTTTAGCGTTCTAAGAAGGGAGGAGAGTTTGATGAATTTGTCAATGATGACACTGATGATGACCTACCTATATCCAAAAAGAAGAAGAGAAGAAAGGGCAGTGGCAGTGAACAAGAAGGCGAAGAGGAGGAGGGTGGCGAGAGAAAGAAGAAGAAGAGGAGAAGGTAGTGTAATCACTAATGTGTTTTAAATAACCTTATAAAAGTGGCAAAAGGCTGGGCGTGGTGGCTCATGCCTGTAATCCTATCACTCTGGGAGGCCGAGGGAGGAGGATCGCTCAAGGTCAGGAGTTCAAGACCAGTCTGAGCAAGAGTGAGACCCCATGTCTACTAAAATAGGAAGAAATTAGCTGGACAACTAAAAATATGTAGAAAAAATTAGCCAGGCATGGTGGCGCATGCCTGTAGTCTCAGCTACTTGGGAGGCTGAGGCAGGAGGATTGCTTAAGCCCAGGAGTTTGAGGTTGCTGTGAGCTAGGCTGACGCCACGACACTCTAGCCCAGGCAACAGAGCAAGACTCTGTCTCAAAAAAAAAAAAAATGTGGCAAAAGACCTTTCACCTTCTAAATCTTTTTATGTTTAGAATTTATGAGCCCCTGGTAATCACTTCATCTTTCCAAACAGTGAACCCTTTTGTTCCCCTACTTCCTACTTTAATCCTAAGATAGACCCATTACAAAATCCCCTGAGTACTTGGAATTTCCATACTTGTACACAGCTTCCCTTCTGAGACCTACAAGTTACTCATAATTGCCTTTCTTGTGTCTCTAAAATTATATTTATTGCAAAAAGGGATGTGATTTAGGATGAGAAGACCTGGATTGTGTCCACACTATCTATGCATGTACAGTCTTGGAATAGTCACTCAGTCTCAGTTTCTTCTCTGTAAAATGGTTCACAGCAACGCCCACCTCATAGTTTTGCTCAATGCTTAAGATGCAAATATGTATAAAAGTGCCTTTTAAACCACCCAGTACCATCTGCTGTTAAGATCAAGGGTGCCCTGCCCTCTCTCACATGGAGAGGCCCCCTAAACTGTCCCATTCCTATCTCATGCTACTTCCCTGTCCAGTAACCTCCATTTGGCTGTCTTACCTAGAACTGCCCTTCCCAGCTCTTAGCTGACAATACTTGGGAAAGAACCTGATGAATTTATTCAAACACAGACCCATGGAATTGAAGCTATGCTGAGGGCGTTAGTAGTAGCAGACTTGGAGTCAGCAGTTGGGAAGGAAGGAAGAGAAGGGGAAAGATGTTGAGATCTGGTACCTGGGTATTTTCTCAGCTTCTCTATTACTCCACCCTCCACCAAGTGCAAGATTCAAATGTAGATTAATGAGAGAGCTCAACAGTGACTAAATTAGTCAGCAGACATTGCTTAAAGACATGGTTTTTTACCTGAGTTATGTGCAGCAAGAGTAAGTTACGGACTCTGCCCTTGAGTATAATATGGTTGAGAACAGCACCCACATAGAAGGGTATTTAAAACGAATAATAATTTAATGCCAAAGTAGTCTTGGACTTTGTAGGCATGAGTGAGTCTTAACAAGCTCTCTTGGTGTTCACTGTTCAAGACCTACAAAGGGAGAAGAAGGATCTGATGATGATGAAACAGAAAATGGCCCCAAACCGAAAAAGCGCCGTCCACCAAGAGCAGAGAAGAAAAAGGCTGTAAGTTTATAGTACTGTGTTTTTCTGTGCCCTGGTAGACCTAAAAGATTGCATACGCTAGAATACATCCTTTCTCTGCAGCTACCTCAAGTACAAATGCTTTTCAAAGTTTATTGGTGGCTGTTTGATTATATTATTATAGTGCAAACTCAGTTTAACAAGATGTTCTAATATGAGGGTCTTGACTAATCTATTATGTTTGACATTCTTTCTTTAGCCCAAGCCAGAACGTCTGCCTCCTTCAATGAAGGGAAAAATAAAATCCAAAGCCATAATATCATCAAGTGATGATTCTTCAGATGAGGATAAACTTAAAATTGCTGATGAAGGGTAGGAATTTTTGCCTTGATAAATTCTTCTAATGATGTAGGTAAACCAAAAGTGGTGGTTAATCAGCCTTTCTGTACTAGGAAAAATATACTTTTTTTTCTTTTTCTTTTTCTTTTTTTCTCCTTTTCCTTTCTTTTCTTTTTTTTTTTTTTCAAAGGGGGAAACAACAGACTCTTGAAAATTGGAGAAAATAGATAACTAGGAGTGGCCACTGGGCCAAGATGTCTTCTGTCTAGTGTCTTCTGTCTAGTTTCTTAGAATCTTACAGTTGGAGAAAACTTTAGCAGACATGTTCTAACCCCACCATTTTGTCCTACTACATGCTTCTCCCTCAAAGATGAAAATCTATTTTGAAATCTCATTTCTTCATGGATATTAGCTGAAATTTCGTAGGTGACATCCTCCTAAATGAAATGTATCAACTGTACCTGCTCCATGGAAGGCTTATTCTAGACTGCTTATATAGTACTCTCCTTTAGTGCATGGCCCACCTGGGGAAGCAATACTTGATTTTATTTGTCCTAAACTTGTCCTCCAAGCTCAAGTTGGCCCCCCAATTTGGATTCTTAGACTAGGACTCTTAATACCATATTATACCAAGTTCTATAGCCATTGTTTCAGTCATGCATTCAACAGACGTTTGAACATGCATCCTGTATGATAGGGTAAGTGCTAGGGACACAGAGAAAAAGGACATAGACCTATAAATTCCCCAGGGGATCTTTGCTTCAGAGGTAGTGGAGAATAACAAACCAAATCCACCTTGTAGTGGGGTAAGTGTTATCGCTTACATTTTGGATTTATTGCTCTCCAGGGACCATACCTAATGGAGTTTGGGTGGTGGTGGGAGTTGTAAGAGATGGGGTTTTTTATAAAAGAAAGGGTGTTTGATTTGAGTCTTAAAGGAAGAATAGGGAGGTCTGGTTGGTTATAGGTGAGGCAGGGGTTAGCATGTTAAGGTGGGTAAGGGTTCTGGTGGGGGATGTCCTCATAGGGTAGAGATCTGTAGAGAACCATCTGTGAAGATTTACAGTTCCCTTTTTCTCTGAAGACACTGGCTGACACAAATTTGAATTGTTTTTCCCTAAAACATTGTTTTGCCCTTGCCCCCACGGTGTTACCCTCATCTGCTGGTTAGAGGGATGCATGATCAGCGTAATGAAATGTGTGGTTTTTAAGGAATGAGCACTGTTAAAATGTGTAGGCAGAAAGGTCCATTGTTAGAAGATGAGCTGCTGCCAAGCCTGTACATGAGGTCAAGGCCAAGTTTATTTGAGCTATTTGCATTAGTAAACTTTGTCCTGACCATCATAAAATGTGTTTGCTTATTTGGGCAGACGGAGTGAAATGAATTGGATCCCAGGGACCCCACTGACCTTTGATAGGTATACACAATAAATATGTGGCATCTCCTCCTTAGTCACTCTTCATGTTCTCTCAGAATGACCTGGGTTATATAATGTGCCTCAATCTTGTTTCAGATTGAGGCACAGAGAATCTTTCTCCAGTGTTCAGGGATATATTAGTTTCTGAACAGAATAATAAATTTCACCTCCCTCACCCTTCCTAGACTGAACCCTGTAGGATTCAGTTTTCCTTTCTTGGAATATCTGTCTTGGAAACCAAAACTAAGGAATATGCCAGAGTAGTATGTCTGCTCTGAAGCAGCTGTCACAGTGGTTAAGGGAATGTTCTTTCCCCTAGAGCCTCCAGGAAGCCAAGGCTCCCAGGGTGCTGCCCCCACTTTAAACATAAGCATGTCTTCCCTTTCCCTTTACATGTCACCTGGCAAGTAGAGGGGGAACTCAGGAGGAAAGGTGGACAAGCCAAAGGACCCTCTTAGCCCCAGCTTCTGATCTCGAGTAAGTCTAGTCATGGTTGAGGGGACCTAGTCCAGTGGCAAATTTTGGGATAGAAACAGTGGCTTCACTCTTCTTCAGGAATCTGTTAGCACAGACGGTACCAGGACAGGGAAGTGTCTCACTCTTGCAGCCTTGGCAGAGGGTCAGTTCTTCAAAGTCTTGACAGCTAACTGAGATCCTGGGATTCACCTTTGTTGCTGTTATTTTATGTATAAAGATAAATATTTCCCTTCCTTCTCACAATTTTATATATGAAATTGGGAAATGTTTCATTCTGATGAAAAGTACGCAGTGAGAATCACTTTCTGTTTATATTCTGACTTGTCGCTAAAATACCTTATTCTTTTTTCCTTTTTAATTCTTTATTTATTGTGAAATATATTAAATTTATAGAATAGCACACAAAACAAGCATCACAAAATGAATACCTGTGTAACCACCAACATTAAATGCCCTTATTTTTTTAAAGCACATTATCTCTGCTGGTCAAGGCCCCAGTTAGCCAGAACCGTCAGTTTCTAACTAGTGCTTATCTTCGCCAGACATCCCAGGAACAGCAACAGCAACAGCAACAGCGACTCAGATGACGATGAGCCGCAGAGGAAACATGCCTCGTCAGAGAGTGATTCTGATGACAACCAGAACAAGTCTGGCAGTGAGGCCAGCAGTCCCCAGAGGCCTCGAAGGCGGCAGTCAGATGAGGATTCAGACAGCGACCAGCCATCCGGAGAGAGAAGGCCCTCGGGCTCCGAACAGTCTGACAATGAGTCTGTGCAGTCAGGGAGAAGCCGCTCAGGAGGTTCTGAGAATGACTCTCGCCCCGCTTCTCCCAGCGTCGAGTCAGACCGCGAGTCTGACAGAGGATCTGAGAGAGGCTCTGATAACGAGGGCTCTGGCCAAGGTTCTGGAAATGAATCAGAACCGGAGGGATCCAACAACGAGGCCTCGGACAGAGGCTCAGAACATGGGTCAGATGATAGCGACTAGGTTTTATTTCATAAATAAGCTTCATCTCTGGAGGAAACTTTTTTAATATATGAAAGCTGTGATAAAAACGTTTCAGATGTTTAGTCAATTGTGAAACTTTTCTTAAGGCAATTTTGTTTTCTATCCATTTGTATATTACTAAGCCCCAGGAGACATTTCCCGTGCTAGAGTCCAATTTTTTGAGTCTCTTTTGCAAATGAGACTATTCTTCATTGTGGTACAATCCCACCTGTCGTATGTGAAAACTGCAGTAAAAATATACCCAGATGCTAAATCATTCCTACAAAGGTTTGACTGAAACCGTGGCAGATGTCTCATCTTCTTTGTATATTAAGCAGCATACTGTTTTGATTTTTATTGCAATCTTTTACCAAATGGTGCACAAACTTGGTATTAATGTCTTTGTTCCATTTTGAGTTTAGACTGAGAATTTTTTTGTTTTCTGGATGAAAAGGTATCTACTGTATAATTGCACCAAAGTACATATGAAAAGAAGGTTTTCAATAGTGTAATACTGCAGCCATGTAGATAAAATCACAAGTATATAATTTGTTAGGTTAAATAAGGTGTGGAAAAATGCTTTTCTGTTAGTAGAATGCAAAAACCTACCTAAGCCACATAATAAAATTCTTTTACCAACTTCTGTGGGTAATTTTGTGTCTTTTTTTACTTGATACATTTGTATATGAAAATGTAGCAGAAGTAATGTAGATATTTGGAAAAACCTGCATTTGGCAGAAGGTTGTTTCTTCAAGACTTGTGATTCTTTGCACATTTGGATATTTTTTTAAATATGCAGGAAAACTAAAGTACTAGTATATATTTTTATTTTCAATAACTACGTAATTAACAAGAGTAATATTTTTATGTAGCAGTTCATAAGAGCTTTAATTAACATAGTAAAGTATTTTTTTCCATTTATTTTTTATTTGTATATATTCATAGGGTACAAATGCAGTTTTGCTACATTGACGTACTGCATTGTGGAGAAGTCAAAGCCTTTAGTGCAACACATCACTGAAGCAATACACATTGTACCCACCAAGCAACTTCCCATCATCCACCCCTCGAGTCTCCACCGTCTATCATTCCACACTCTGCTTCCATGTGTACACGTTATTTAGCTCCCACTTATAAGTGAGAACATGTGTTATTTGTCTTTTCTGTGTCTGAGTTGTTTTTCTTAAGATAACGGCCTCCAGTTCCATCCATGTTGCTACAAAAGACAAATAGTATTTCATTGTGTATGTTTACTACATTTTCTTTATCCAGTCTTCCATTGATGGACACTTAGGTTGATTCCATATCTTTGCTATTCAACAAGTATTATTAAATGTACTATATTAGGCACTGAGTTGAGAATGCAGAGATAAAATGCCCTTCTGTCCTCAAAAATCAAGTGAAGATAAGTTTATTGTCCCCATGGGATGATAATGTTTGCACAGGTTGTGGGAGCACAAAGGATGTTGCCAAACAGCTCCCAGTTGGAGGAAGCAGTCAGGCAAGGTTTCTTGAAGGACAGGAGTCCTGAGAGATGACTCAAAGGCCTGGCCGGATAGAGAATTCCAGGAAGGGTGTTTTAGGCAGAGTCACATGTACAGTTCTAAGAACTATAACAACGTAAGGGAGGCCAGGCAGGTATCCTGCTTTGAGAGGTGAGGAGCCTGAATTCGGAGGTTTGTCGAACGTGTGTGTCATGCAGCTAGTAATGGTGAGGTACAAACTAGAATCCAGGTCTTCCATCTCCTCTTTCCCTGCTTTTTCCAATATGCCACACTTCATACTTGAGGCAAAGTAGTTAATCCCCAAGTGACAAGAATCTATCTAATTTAAAAGCATTTCTCAACTGATGACTCACTTCAGGCAGTAATTTAGAAAAAAGTACATTCACAGACAGTCCTTTGGAAAGCTATTTATGGAGGGTTTCAACCTAATGTGTGTCATGATTTCTCCAATGATTCGCTCCAGGTTTTGCCTACAAAGGTGTTTTTGAGTACATGTCTCCAGTTACAATTTTTGAGTCAGTTCTGCCTTTGTATGAATATTTCTCCCAGGTGTGTCCCCAGATTCACAGAATAGCAGTATTTTCCCCTAGCCAATTTGCCCACATCAGAAGCCACGTGGGCTCTCTTCAGAAGCGGCGTCCTCCCGTGGCTGCAGTTAAAGCCTGCGCCCTGCAGAGTGACCCAGGTGTGGGAAATGCTCCACTGAAGCGGAAGGCCCTTCTGACAAAGGAGCCTTAACTGGCCTGTTGCCTTTGCTCTACTGCTGCCTCCAGGAACTCACACAAGCTCATCAGGATCAAACTTCCATCTCTCAGTGGAGTTGTCAGCAGGAGAAGGCAGCGTAGCATAGCTGGTTAACAGCAGCTATCGGAATCCAGGAGTCCTGGATTAGAATCTCGCTTTGTGACACTGACCCGCACGTGACCCTTAGGCACGCTACTCCGCCTAATGGGTCACTTTGCTCATCTAAATCAAGCCATTGCTCTTACTCTGTAAGTTTTGAAAACCTCAATTGAATCTGTCACAATGAGAGAATACGATTTGTATTGTCTTTGATGTTAATTCAGAACTATCACCACAGCCATAAAATTAGAGCTGTTGAGTTTAAAAATTTGTTGAAATTTATGCAAGAAAAACCACTTAATTATTCTGAATCTGAAACTTTAAACCCTTTTCCCTACTGAAATGATTATAACAAGTTTTTTTAAGCAGACAGCTAATTCATTATAGCAGAAGACTATATACCTAACTCAGGATTGTTGCAAGAATGCTGAGTTCAGATAGGTTAAGTGATGAACACATTGTAAATTAGCAGTCAAATTATCCGTATGATTGATTTGATTCTGAATGTTTGGCACTACATCAACCTTGGCTTGTCTGGACCAAATGGGGACTAGGTCAGTTATTCTTTCCTAGGGCATCCTTTTAAAAATTCTTGCTTCTTCCTAGTTCCTTTTGAGAAAAATATTTTCAATCTCCAGGAAATAGGACTTTCCTGGAGCTTTTAAAGTATCCCTTGTTTTGATTCCACTAATGAACAATTTCCATCCCTGGGAGTATAAGTAGCCAGAAGAGGCAAGAAAGACCTTTTAAAGGAGAATAATATCATCTCCTAAAACTGGAATTTGGGTGCAGCTTTTTTCCTAAAGGTATTTTCTGATGTCCTGGTCTTTTGGGTGTGTCAAATAGTACAGGTCAGTGGCCATGCTTCTCATAATAGCATTAGTGACACAGGAAAGGGTATATGCTACCAGCAAATCAAATACATTTAGATCTCAGTGCATCCTCTGATTTGGGGTCGAGCAAATCAACAGACAGCAGCTGCTGCAGAGATTCTCACTGCATCAGGCCCCGGTGAGAGAAAGACTGCCCTGGCCCGACTCTGACACTCAACATTGATGGGACAAAATGCTTCACTTTTCAACCTCAGTCTCCCTATCGATAAAATAAAGTTGTTTGTGATCCTTTTAACATTCCAGGACTTTTAAATAGAGTGTCTCTACCTCAACCGAATTAAATTAGTAACTCGAGATGTTTCTGTTTCTTTTTTTCTTTGAGAAAGAGTGTCCCCCTGTCCCCTGGCTAGAGTGCCATGGTGTCATCATTGTTCACTGTAACCTCAAACTCCTGGGCTCAAGTGATCCTCCTGCCTCATCCTCCCGAGTAACTGGGACTATAGGCATGTGCCACTACACCCTGGCTAATTTTTTCTAGCTTAGCAGAAATTTTTTCTGTTTTTAGTAGAGACAGGGTTTTGCTTTTGCTCAGGCTGGTCTTGAACTCCTGAGCTCAAGTGATCCTTCTGCTTCGGCCTCCCAGAGTGTTGGGATCACAGGAATGAGCCACCGTGCCCTGCCCACATTTCTGTTTCAAGGAATTAAAAACCACGTCTGTTATTTCAGACCTAATTTTTCACAGAAACAGGTATATTTTTGCTTATGAACTATATATTTGACTCTTGTTTTTTTGTTTTTCTTTATTCTGCTTTATAGCAAAGGGTTTTTGATAACATTTTTCAGTTTTAAAATTTGAGTTTTGGAAAATATTGCAATTTTTTATGCATTTGCCTTCACATAGCTGCTCAATTCTAGATTGCCACTGCTGAAACACTCCCTGAGGAAGTAGGAGGTGAATCTATATTTGTTCATGAAGTCCACAGCTAAATAATAAAGAAAACACTTACATACAAGGCATCTGGGGCTGGGTTTTCAGGTGTCTTATCTAGAAGTCACTAAATTTGTGAATTCACTTTCTTATCAATTCCATCTCCTAAACAGATCTTGAAATCCAGTGTGTTCCCAGAGTGTTTACTAGGACACATTAATCCCGAAAGATACGCCTTAAAAAAGAATTCCATAGTCAAATAAGTTATGAAAATGGTACAGTAACTAGGAAGCTTTTGGTGACGACCACATAAAATTCTATTTCAAACTGATTTTACAAGAAAGAAAGATGAATATATCCTGTAACCAGACATCTGGGGGTATTGGTAAAAGATACAGTTCGATCAGAAGTCTCGATGTTGCCAAAGACTCAACTTCATTCATTCTTTTTATCATTCATATAGAGGAATACATGATGTAAAAAAAATAAAGATAATACATCCATACCCCTATCTTAACTGCACCCCTCTCCTTTCCCACACATGAAGCTCTTTACTTCTGAGTAAACAGCTTAAACCTGTCTGGGGGTCTGGCCCTCTTTCCATGATGCAGGGTGCTAACTGGGACGCTGGCTGTCACTGTGTGCCACCACAGAAACTGGTGTGTGTCAGGCTCCTAGCCTCTGCTGAGCATGACCCCAGACTGTTGATAGAAATTATCTGTTTGTATGTCCCCACCAGACAGTGAGCTTGAGGACAGGGTTTATAGCTTGTGCATCTGTTTTCCAAGGGCCAATCATACGACTTGGCAAGAAGTAGGTGCTAATTTTTATTTTATTTTATTTTTTTTTTTGGAGACAGAATCTCACTGTGTTGCCCGGGCTAGAGTGCATGGCGTCAGCTTAGCTCACAGCACCTCAAACTCCTGGGCTCAAGCGATCCTACCGCCTCAGCCTCCCAGGTAGCTGGGACTACAGGCATGTGCCACCATGCCCTGCTGATATTTTCTATATATTTTTAGTTGTCCAGCTAATTTCTTTCTATTTTTAGTAGAGACGGGGGTCTCGCTCTTGCTCAGGCTGGTCTCAAACTCCTGACCTCAAGTGATCCTCCCTCCTCGGCCTCCCAGAGTGCTGGGATTATAAGTGTGAGCCACAGCGCCCAGCCCTAATTTGTATTTTGAATAGCAATTTAAAACTCCATTTCTTGTCTAAAAATGGAGATTGTGGAAAAAGTTGGCCTCTGTGTTCTGAGGTCTCTGGTAGCTCCATCCTTTTCTTCTAGCATGCGTTTTAGCAAATTCATTTTGCTGAGTCACATGTATGCTTGCGCTGTCAACGATGTCTATGGCGGCCATTTGGTACGAGCCCAGGTGCTCCTTCAGAGACATGGTAGCCACGAGCGAACGCACCACCAAACTCTCCAGGTGGCTGTGAATTCTGAGGTTGCTGTTTCTTACGAACTGTTCTTACTGCTCACCAGAACTTGTTCTCATCTGGGCAGTTGTGAAGGCCTTGAGATCACTACTCTTTAGCCTAATCCTAACAAATGAACTTGTAGGTTGGTCTTTAGTCCCAGACAGGCTGGATTTGTCCTAATCCTAACAAATGAACTTGTAGATTGGTCTTTAGTCCCAGACAGGCTGGATTTGTCTAAGTGGGGTGGAGTGTCTGTGATAGTATATTCCCCAGAGAAGGATCGATGCCAAAACCTTTGTTCTCTTCTGATCCGCTTTGTTCTCTGAAACAATACTGTTTTGATTTCTCCCATGGGAGCTGGTGCTCTAATTTCCTTAACCGGAGAGAAGTGGAGACTTCATTTCCTGCCTTAGCCCACTGCGGGTTGTCCTGGCCTGCACGTGTCTTATCCAGAAGTCACTAAACGCAGACACGCTGCTCGCTTATCTCACCTCCTGCCGCTTCCAGCTTGGAGTGGCAGCTAAAGCAATGGATCAAGGAGGCAGGAGCAGGGAGCACCACCACATTCCTTGACCACAAGCAATTATGTGCGGGACAAATTCAGGGGTTGGTTTAATGAATATTAAAGCCTTGCTTCTGCAGCCTGCAATGCTCTTATCTGTTCTAGTCTGAACTCTCGGGCATTGAAACCATACACATCCTTCTTTTTCATGGTTCACAGAAGTTGCAGAACTCATGTTTCTATACTTTTGATCCTCTAAGAAGACTCAGGGACCTTCTGTAACCTCATATTGCAAACAGCTGATCATGTTCGTAACCTCTCTTCAAGGCAGCTGTCACATGAGCTGGCAGTGTCCTCCCGTGACAGCTGTGCTCTGGCCAGTGGGCCCTCGTTCCCTGGGGTGGGGATGACAAATGCCCTGTAGATATCTGGTGTTAGGGATCTGGGTCAGTACATGAGGAGAGGATTTGGCGTTTGGAAAGAGCTGGGTCCCTTCGCTCACGTCAAAGGAAGTCATATGCTAGTGCGATTATTGGCAAGTCAGTAGTTTGCATGGTAGGAGCGCGTGGGGTTTAGGGTTGCATCTCAGTGAAGGAGGAGCTGAGGTCCAGGGTTGCTGTGGCTGGGAAGGCAGCACAACCCTTGGTGGGCTTGAGCAAGGGGCTCGGGTTGATTCGGTTGGATGTCAGGGGTCATCAAGTTTTAAGGGCTAAGGAATGACCTAGGGATTCTGACCCCATGGGTCTGGAGTGAGACCAGACATTCTACGTTTCTAACAAGCCTCCAAGTGAGATGAGTCCAAAGACTACACTTTGAGTAGCAAGGTTATAGAACATTACGAATGTGCCCTTGCTGGGGGAACACCCACAATTTTTTTTCCCTGAGGCTTAAAGGCCTGATGAGGGTATTTCCTCAGCTAGGGATGCGCTGTGGAGAGACAGGGGCGTCTCCAGGGAAGGGGAGGGAGGAGTCAGAGGCTTAGGGAGAGAGGAAAAGGCGTGAAAGTTGTTTTGGAGAGTAGAGAAGTGAGCACAGCTGGCTGCAGTAAAGTCTGATGGCTCAAACTTCGAAGCACCTGGGCCTTTGGAAGAAAGGAGAGGTGGTAAGAAGGCGCTAGCGGGGACAGCAGAGGGGACAGTGGCCACACCAAGGCCATTTGCCATGAAGGAGAGACAGAAGGGGAAGTGAGGACATCAGGGGACAGCCAGGCCCCCCTTAGAGCAAGGACAGCAGGAATGTTCAGAGAAGAGACTGAGGATGTGGAGAGTTTGCCGGTGATAGACTGTGGGCCCAGAGGGTGTGGAGGAAGGTTTGGGGGGACAGGTTAGCAGATGCATGAAGAAGTTTGTTGTGAGGGTCCAGGTGGATGACCGGGGGCCCTTGGGCTTCTGGTGGGCTGAGGCGGGAGTGAGGCCTGCTGGGAAAATGGGTGACGAGTTCCAGCTGCAGAGTGGGGCCATCGGGGATGCTGTCTCCTGCAGCTCTGGTGATGCGCGCTCCTTTTCCTGGAGGCACGAGGTAGGGACGTAAGAACTTCAGCAGAGGCGCCACCCCTGGGACAGGAGGCTGGGGGTGCCCCTCTCCAGGGCCCTGGCACATCGGCACTGGGGCAGGAGGCATGCGCATGTGACCTTGCCTCTCCGTGACACGTTGTTAGGGATGTTGCCACTTTAAAGCAAAGTGGTTAGACAATGCAGTGCCCGCCTTATACTGGTGACTTGGTAGTCAAGGCTCAGCAGGTTCAAAGACAAAGCAATAGTTGTGTTTTGAGCCCCAAATACCGTATATCCCTGAGTATAAGGTGTCCTGAATATAACGTGACTCCAAGCACAATGCATAGGTTCTTTCTCTGGCCAAAAATTTTCTCATTAACTTAAATTTATAAACTTTGGGGATGTAAGTGAAGTAGTTTGGTGTCTACTAACAATATTTAATTTATTAATTTAATTAAAAACATTTAAAGTCACATGTTACATAAAATATTGAGAACTTTTGAGTGCTTTTCTCCGTTCGCATTTCATAAAATAATTTTATTCAAATTCATCACAAAATCTTAGGCCAGCGTCTTGCTCTCAAGTCACTTTCCGAATCATCTAACAGGGTTTTCAAGAGAAGGACCCTTCCCGCCCATCGTGGTGCCGAGATCCCTGCCTGGAGCATCCAGTCTCTGCTGCCGCTGGAAGTGCTGTCCCGAGCTGCCCGCACTGGTCTGTGTCACATCCGGACAGGTGGCTTTTCCATTCGTCACAGAGGTGGGTATTTTCCATCTCCATTTAATGTACTGCTTTTTAAAGTAGTACATTTAAATCCTAAAAATGCTTGTTTATGACTTTTGCCAGCTCTTGAGATAGTACTATCATGTCCCCAGGAATAACGATTAATTCTGTGTTCAATTTCTTTGACACCAAGCCCATGAAGGGTCTCCACAAACATCGAAAACTAGTGTTGGTTGGGGTCAGGTTAATGTGTCATCCTCAAACTGCGCATCATTGTTCCAAAAAAAAAAAGTAATTGAGAGGAACTCTTGAAATTGGAAAGAAATTATTATGCAATTATTATGTTTCAATTAAAAATAATAGCTGGAGCCGGGCGTGGTAGCTCATGCCTGTAATCCTAGCACTCTGGGAGGCTGAGGTGGGTGGATTGCTTGAGCTCAGGAGTTCGAGACCAGCCTGAGCAAGAGTGAGACCCCATCTCTACTAAAAATAGAAAGAAATTAGCCAAACAACTAAAAATAGAAAAAAAAATTAGCTGGGCATGGTGGCGCATGCCTGTAGTTCCAGCTACCTGGGAGGCTGAGGCAGGAGGATTGCTTGAGCCCAGGAGTTTGAGGTTGCTGTGAGCTAGGCTGATGTCACAGCACTCTAGCCCAGGCAAGAGAATGAGACTCTGTCTCAAAAAAAAAAAAAATAATAGCCAGGTGAGGTGGCACACGTCTGTAGACCAAGCTACCCGAGAGGCTGAGGCAGGAGGACTGCTTGAGCCCAGGAATTTGAGGTTGCCAGGAGCTATAATTATACCACTGCGTGCCAGCCTGGGCAATAGAGCAAGAACCATCTCTAAAATAATAAACAAACAAACAAACCTAACAACACATGTATAAGATATGTATCCTAAAAATTACAAATTACGAAAACAATATCAAAGACGAGTTAAATAAAGAGATAAATCACATTAATGGATTGGAAGATACAACATAGGAAAGACGTCGTTTCTCTACAAAAAAAAAAAAAAGAAAAGAAACAGAGCTAAAACGTCAGGCCACTCCCTCATTTCCAAGGGGTAATTTGATGACAGTTTCTGTCATCAAATGGCATTCTCCCTGGGTGTCCCTGTGTCTCTTTTCCTCTTCTTATAAGAACATCATCGTATTAGATTAGGGCCTACCCTAATGACTTTATCTCAACTTGATTACATCTGCAAAGACCCTATTTCCAAATGAGGTCACATTCACAGTTACCTGGAGTTAGGACTTCAGCATAGGTTTTGGGGAAGGTGCGGGGGTTGGGGAGGGAGGGTAGGGAGAGACAAAAATTCAATCCGTAACAGAGGGATTTGGGGGCTGATTATCCCTCACCTCACGTCCTGCAGCCCAGCCCTCAGAGGCTTTGGCACCTCCGTGTGCTCATCCAGCTCTGGTCACACACTTCCAGGCACAAGGAGCTCACTGCCTCTGGGATGGGTCCTTGACTCTCTCCCCTCTTTTTCTGTCCCCCTCGACATGCACTTTGGTGCTCTGTTTATCAGCACCAGCTCTCAAGTTACAGAGCAGGTTGGAATCACCACCCCGTGCTGGTGTGACCTAGCACTTCAAAAGAGCAGCCAGAAAGTGCTTCTAACCACCTGCCAAATGAATGAAAGGTCTCAGGCAAAGCGCTTAACTTCTCCAAGCCTCAGTTTCCCCATCAGTAAAATGGAGATAGCAAAGTACCTGCCTCAAGGACGTTGGGAAGATTAACAGGGGTGATTAATCTAAGATGCCTATGCAGCCTGGCGTATATTAATACTCGATCCTCTATAAACATTAGCTAGAATAATCACAGTAATATGCTGCAGCACAGCACAGGACACGGTGCAGGCACCGGGCAGTCTTAATGAGGGATTAATGCCATCCAATGATAATAGCAATCCTCCAAAGACAGCCCATTCCGGCAGCATAAAAGCCAAAGTCCTTACTAGGTCTGAGTAGTTTCCTGTGTCAGCCCCTCTCTGCGGGGCCACCCTGGCCTCCGGACTGTCCCTCCCCTGGGCCTTGGGCTCTGCTCCCCTCTGGGCGCTCGCTTCCCTTAGCTCTTGCTCGAGGCCACTTCCTCGTAAGGCCGCCCGCACACCCTACCCGGGCGCAGTCCCTTCCCTCCCTATCCCTCACTCTGCTTTTCTTCTCTACTCACAGCACTTTTTACTACCTGACTGTGTATTTGTCGTCTCTCCGTCCTGTCATCAGATCGTTTGCTCCAAAAGCAGACTCTGCCTCCTTCGCTGTTCCGTCTCTAGCAGGGCGCAGCGCCCGGCACGAGGCGGGTTCTCAGTGCGTGTCAGTGCGACGCCTGGACTCGCGGACAGCCCCGCAGCTGTCCGGCGCTGTTCCCCAGCGCCCGTGTGTCCGGCCCTCGCGGTGACCCGAGGAGGAGACACGGAGGATCATCTCACAGGTAAGTCCCAAACCGGGGTTTGGGCTCTGGCCCGTGACTCCGCGTGTTCCACCGCCGACCTGGGCAGCCCTGGAGGATTCGCCGCTCATCAGTCACGTGGTTGTGTCATCCGCCATGGGCAGGAGACGGAGCCGGGGGCAAGATTCCCACTCTCCCCTCTCCGTGAGCGTGACCAGCGTGCCTCCCTTCGGGATGTGCAGGACAAGAGCCTTGCACCCTGCCTGCCAGGGGCGGTCTCCCGGGGGCCTGGCGGAGGGCGCTGATCCAGCCCATCTCCCTGCACTGCGTCCAGTGTCCTGTGTCCGCTGCTCTCCGCTCTGTGCTCAGGCGCCTCCTTGTCCAGAGTACTTGCTTTTTCCTGGAGGATTCTACTGGGAAAATTCTCCCTCAAGCTAGTGAGACAAGTGGGAACAAGCTTTGTATAAACCTCTCTCCTCCTGGCCCCCTTGGACAGCTGAGAGCCACAGCGGCCCGCGCTGTCCCCTCGCTCACAGGTGTCGGATGGAATCTGTCCTGGTGCAGAGTGGGGGAGGGGGCTCTGCCGAGCCAGGAGGAAGGCCGAGTCTGGTTGTCACGCAGGAAAGACTGGAAAACTCTCTCTTGCATGTTTGCAGGGAAAACTGCCTTTCCTGCAGGGCTCAGCTTCTCTGGGATGTTCCCTGCTCTCAGTTCACAAGGCACCTTGTCACATCTCCGTGTGGCCCTAGCACCTTGTCCCCGTTGCCATCGGAGCCGTTCTGGTGTCTGCCTTCCCACTGAGGGAAGAGACCCTAGTGCAGGCTGGCACAACAGAGGCGCTCACTTGTGAATGCCCACTGATCACCTTAATTTAACGTGGCGAACTGGGTGTGTTGTGATGGGATTGGAAGCCCTGGGAAATGGCAAGGCGGAGGCGGTCACAAATGCGAACAAACGTTCGAGTCATTTCAATAATTCATTGATAATGACCCTGTCTTTAGTTTCTATCTAGTGGGCTGGGGCAGATACATACAAAAATTATTACAACTGACTGTATCAACTATATTAACGCATTCAGAGCTACCATGAAGTCAATGGGAAGTTTCAAGGCCACCCTCTTACATAGGACACTTTCTGGCCCCTGAACCTAATTGTGTATTCCATGCAATTGTATAAAACTCAGGTTCCACAAAATCTGGATTCATTTTTTGCATTCACTGCCTATTTATCGATCCCTAATGTGAGAATAGAGCAATGACTAAGAGAGACAAGCTCCTCACCCTCCTGGAGCTCTTCTCAGGACAGTGGAAAGGCAGGCAGTAAAGTGCAGAGATGGGGAAGTGGATGCAGAGGGACCTCACAGTGAAAAATTATCTTCTGGGGGCTGTCCACCCAAATCCCTCCCAAAGCTCAAATTTTCTCCTACGTGGTAAGCCTTGGTGGTAGTCAGGCTCTGCTTGACACAACAGAGGCTCCAAAAGCCAGATCCTGCCAAGGCAGCGAGGGATGAATGCACCATCCAAGTTCTGTCCACTGTGGGCTTCTCCCTGGGGCTCCGGACCTGGACCTGGCATCAACTGGGGATTCGTTCAGACACTGGCAAGGGAAGTTCCAGGATCTGATGGGCTGGGCTGGTTCAGCACTGCGCTAGCCAGGATAGTTCTGTGGCTCAGGCTGCCCGGCTTCTCTCAGTCCCTGTTCATTTCTAAGCCTGGTTTTCTGGGCTTCCTGTGGGTCCCTTCCTTTAACCTAGTTTGTCCAAATTATGTTTCTCTTCTTTGCAACCAAGAACCCTGATTGGTACAAACTCCAAACTCAGTCTTGGCAGAGGAAGCCAAGCTTCCCAAGATGGGACATTTATGCTAACACCAGAAGAATGAGCTGGATGAAGGGAGATGAAGAGGTGGGAACAGTAGGACAGCAATGTTCCAGGCAGAGGAATCAGCATGTGCAAAGGCCCAGAGACAAAGAGATGAAGAGAAAGGTGAAAGAGGGCAAACAGCAGAGGACTTGGGGCCATGACTGGGAATTTGAACTGTATTCTGAGTAAACTGAGAGCCACTGGAGGATGGAGGAAGAAACAGACTTTTAAGAAAAATCACTTGAACTATAATGTGGAGAATGGACAGAAAGAAGGGCAAGATGAGAGGAAGGGATTGCTTTGGTGGGCTGTTGCAATAGTTGAGGGATGAAACGATGGTGCTTGGGCGAGGTGGTGGCAGTGGAGAGATATCAAGAGAAGTAAATAGCTTCAATAGCTATAAGGGGGCAGGATGGGTAGAATGTGGGGCTTGGTTGAGAGGGAGAAGCAGGAGTCAAGGATGATCCATATTTTGGGTTTGGATGGGGGTATCACCCATAGGGTTAGGAAAGGAGGTTTGGGGGAAGAGTTTATTGACAGATGTTGAGTTTGAAGTGCTTGTGGCACATTCGTTTAAAAGGTCCAGGGGCTGGCTGGGTGAGTTTGACATTCTAGAAAGAGGTTTGGACTCAAGATATAGATGTCATCAGCACATAGCTGGTAACTGGAGCTGCAGGAGTGAGTGAGTGTCGAGGGAGGAAAGTAGAACAGCAACGTTCAGGGGCCAGGCTACAATAGAAGGCCTTAAAAGGGGACTGAGGAGAAACCTGAGAGAAAAACAAGTGAAGTAGGAAAGATGGAGTACTCAAACGGTGAATGCCTTTGATCAAGTAAGACTGAGATCCATCCAGTAGATTTAGCTGGTCATCTTGGGAGCTCAGAGGATGGAAGTTCTCCTGGGGAGGAATCTTGGAAAAGCTCCTGAGAAGGTAAGAGATTCATATCTATTGAAGGACTACTAAGTGCAATGCTCTCTGCTAGTGATTTTCACCTTGTTTAGCTCTCACAGCCATCTTGAAGTATTAGCCCCATTTTCAAAAGAAATCAAGACTCAGAGAAATATCTTGCCTAAGACCACACTGCTAGTAGAGATTAAACCCTCTATCTACCTAGAACAGAGTCTGAGTTCTTTCCACTACTTCCTCCTTCTCTGTCCACGTCCTGCCATATAGGGTAATTTTATTAATTCATTTGGTTCAACACATATGCGTGCTCACGGGTGCTAGGGACTGTTCTGGGTGCTGGGATGTAGCAGTGGACAAATGCTTCATCTCTTCACATTCTGGAGGAGTCAGATGTGAACATGCAATCTGTCATAAAATGGTTGACAAGGAGACTAAAAAAAGCAGGAAAGAAGGAACAGGGAGTATGTATTTAGGGTTATATTTTTAACAGGGTAGACAATAAGGACTTTACTAATAAAAGGGACATTTCAGCCAAGACCTGAGGTAGGGAAGAAAGCCAGTCATCCAGTTGTCTCGGGGTGGGCGGTGGGGTGAGGGAGTAGGAACACTGTAAATCTCCAAGGTTAAGAGGATGCCTGGCATGTTCCAGAACAGCAAGGTGGCCAGTGTGGTGGGAGCAGAACAAGCAAGGGCCAGCGGGAGGACATTGCATCAGAGAATGCAGTGTAGAGCGAGGGTGGAAGACTAGATCAGATGGGTCATACAGACCAAATTTAGTATTTTGACTTAAACATCTAACTAGGTAGAAAGCCATTTGGTGGGTTTTGAGCTGAGTGGTGCTGTGTTGAGACCAAATGGGGAGTAAGGGCTAAGCAGGGAGGCAGTTAAGGCCAAGTTGGAGGTGGAGAGTTGTCCAGTTTCCAAAATGTTTGAAACACAGAGTCAACAGGATTTGATGCTGGAGTGTAGGGTTTGACCGCAGCTGAAAGTGTTTGTTTTCTGAGATCAGGCATTTCCAGTTGGAGACTGAGAAGGAAGTCAGCAAGGTAGAAGAGTGAGGTGTCCTGGAAACAAGCAGTCTCAAGGAGTGATTAACTCAAATGTTGCCTACAGGATGGTCAAAACTTACTGGCTATAGCACTGGAGTTATCAGGGGGCTTCGAGACAAGTTTTAATTTAGGGGAACAGGGTTACTGAGATTTGAGAATGGGAAAAAGTTGGTGAAGCAAATATAACAGCTATTTCAGTTTTGCTGGGTATGAAGAAATTTGGGGGAGTAAATATGTGCAATCTTATTTTTAAGAGAAGTTGCTACTTAAATGCTGATATTAAGATCACTATAGGTCAATCATGCAGGTGCGTGCCAATTACAGCCCAATACTCTTGTTCCACAGTATGGTAGGTTATAAAACACTTCTGTCTTTGGAATAAGGTAGTATCTTCTCTAAGGCTCACTTAAGTATTTGATTCTTTGAGTGTATGTGGTGGGAGAACAAAAGCATTTCTTTTAGCAGTGAGAAACCACTACACATAACCTGGCTGAATTGGGAAAATTCTGGCTGTAAGCTAAATCACAATGGCTGATCACCTCTCTAACCACATGCTACCTTCCCTAGGTTAAAAATTAGTTTTCCCCTTAGTGGCAAGGGTTGGGCAGAGGGTCAGGAACAATTTATAGCTCCTTCATTTGTAGAGTCTTATAAAGTCAGTCTCCTGAAATCTCTATTAGGTTTATACAAGTCTCTGCTTAGCCTTAATTTGGGTGTACTTGAGATATCCACCAAAAGCTGTTGAAGTTTCAGTGTACAGAAAATTTGCATCAGCTTTTCCGATTCAAATAGGACACAAAAATACTAGGTTCTACTGATCACCCCTTCTTGGAACATGAGCAGGTAGAGCCTCTTCTGACATCAAAAGTTCTATCAGGGACAGCCAGGGTGGCTTACACCTGTAATCCCAGCACTTTGGGAGGCTGAAACAGGAGGATTGATCACTTAAGGCCAGGGATTTGAGACCAGCCTAGGCAACACAGCAAGAGCCCATCTCTACAAAAAATAAAAATTAGCCAGGGTGGTGGCACACACCTGTAGTCCCAGCTACCTGGGAGGCTGAAGCAGGAGGATCACTTGGACCTGGGAGTTTGAGGTTGCGGTGAGCTATGACGATGCCACTTCATTCTAGCCCAGCAACAGAGCAAGACGCTGCCTCAAAAATAGAAGTCCTATCAGAATTAGCAGTATGACTGCCTGCCTTGAGGGTTGCCCCTAGCCACCAAGAACAGGTTGCTTAGGTGTTAAGACATCAACCAGGACTCCAGTAGCACACTTTCTCAAGAGCCCCTATCCAAGCCAATGTTAGCTAAGTAAACCTAGGATCGTCAAGATATTCCAGGGGCGACATCTGGTCAGCAAGGGGTTGGGGTGCAAATTCCCTTTAAGTGGTTTTTGAGAATATATTCACCTCCATGTAGAGCTTTAGTTGGATCAAGAATCCAGATAATTTTACTGGGACACCAGTACTTCTTGAGAGGGAACAGGCATCTCCCTAGAAATCCAGGGGCAGCTATTGACAATGATTCCTGTAAGATGGCTGTGCTTGTCTAGAGATCACCCCATATTTTAGTATGACACAAGACAAATGTCACCAAGTTTTTGTTGCTATGCAGTTGCTTCAAATTCATGAGACTTAGCTTTGTAGATCATAGAAATTATTTACATTGTTTACTTCCAGTAACCTGAGGAACAACCTTAAATCTTATGTGACAAAAAGGGAATTTAAGAATTTAAGTCTTAAAATCTTCAGACTATGATTGATTTCCTATACCTCAAAACAAAAGCTAGTAATTCTCCATAAATTATGGAAGTTCTTTTCAGTCACATACAATTACATCAAGTATCACAATGTTTATTGATAGATACAAGTATATAAAATCAGGGCATGAACATGACTTGATAAATTAAGTAGACTTAATTTCAATACTATAATAAGAGGGACCAATTCAAATTCTCACCATTTGTTTCACACCCACAAAAACCACTTCAAGGGCATTAACGATCTCTCAAAACTGATCAGTTTTGTGCAAGTAAACCATGTTTCTTTTTAAAAAGACTTGTGCACTTGCCCAGGCTCAAGGATATTAAAATCTAGCACATAAAGCCCATTACTAGAGGTAGAAATACAGGCAATATACTATTACGGCAACAACCATCAATTACAGTTAAGAATTTTTTCTGTAACAACCAAATGGATAATCAAATATTGCAACAACTCAAGTATTACTGAGCAAAGTGCATTTCTACAGTATTCAGTGTTGCTATTCAGTTTTCTAACTTAAAACAGCCTATGATAACTGGCAGCAAAGAAGGTCCTTGCAATAGACTGCCTCTGCTTGAGAACTTATGATGTAATTATTGCATGCTGCTAATATACTATCTAAACATTAAAGATACTCCTAAAATATTTGATGGTAGACTATGATTAAGACATTACACTACAAAAAAACCTTATGCAGAAGGAAATCCTAACTGACGTGCTTCTGCTTTAAATATCGTGAAAACATTACAGCGGAATGAATTTTCGCAGTGGTTAGGTCAAATGCAGTTACATCATAGCAACAGTATGTTTTGCACAAATTTAAGGCTTTGGCTGGTTCTTTAGTCAGCTTCTTCCTCTGATTCTTCTTCTTCAGCAGTTTCTAGCCAGGTTAGCCACTGATTCACCTGTGAATTAGATTTGTTAACTTAAAATAAGTAGTACTTAACAGAAAATTAAAGTCAAGTTTTGGGCTTGATACAACTAGAATTCCATCCAAGGACAAAAGTTTTAAGTTGTACCACATAATTTTTAACAACCTCAGAACATGCTGCAAATGTAGTAGTTACACAAAAATGGTTTATTCAGGTTTGGGGTAACATAAAAGCTGTTTATGGCCAGTTACCTTGTTTCATTCTTCGGTGACACTTCTCCAGTTATGTTTCAGAATTATTTTAGTCTGGTACAATGGCTCCTACGAGCCTAAGTGTTATTAGCAAGTGTGTGTGGGGGGGTGTTTCTAAAGAGCGTATTTCCAGTCCCACCTCAAAACTACTAGATCAGATTCCCCAACGACAGGGCTAAACATAAACACTGCAATGATGACCCTCATGAACCTAGTTTGTATACCATAAAAGTAAAGTAAGATGATCTAGACCATGTTTCTCAAAGCCTGGTTCCTTTAGAAAACTTAGGAGAATCATCTGGAATGTGTACCACATGCCTACTAAATCAGAATCTTTGTGATCAGGCCTAGAACCAACTTTTACTTTTACACTACTCTCCAGATGATTAATACACACTGATTTTAGGATGTACTGATATATGTTCTTCTCGTAGGGCTTCAATTCCAGTTCATGATAGAAAAGACAACTCTGAGAAATTAGAAGCAATCTTTTTACTGAAGTTTTTTAAAAACCTTAAATCCAAACACGCACAATCGCCCAATCTACGTAAGTAGCTTTACTCCTACAAAATGTTAGCTACCTCTAATTTAACATCTTATCACCAGAATTGCAACAGGACTTTATTTCATAGCATTACATTTTGTTGTTAACTGCCTACTTAATTTACCATAGTTTCAAACAGTGTAGAATGATATATGGGTGAAGACAAAGTACTAATTAGGATTATCTCACCTTATTTCAGAGCCTTTAAAAAGAAGGCTTTTTCATCTGAAGTAATAAACAAACTGAACTAAGCAGACCAAATTTCTTATGTAAGATTTACCTGGAACAAAGCCTTGCCTTTCCCTGGAAACTCTTGGGTTATATCTTCTTTCCAAGCCAAGAAAGCTTCTTCTTCAATAATTTCCATGTCATAGAAGTGCACAAAAAAGCGGAGTAACATGCCTAAAAACACAAAATGTAATCCCATTATTTAGTGTGCTGCTGAACTGCTCCATACTCATCATTCTTAGGTAATGGTGCTCTCACCTTTTGGGAAGTTGCTGTTGTAGCAGTGCACCTGAAGAGCATACAGGGCACTGACTTGTAGATCAACGTGATCATGAAGAAATTTCTGCATTACTGGCTTGAAAGAAAGAAGCAGTTGTTTTTCCTGCTCTAACTGTTCTTTGGAAGGAGCAGAGGAAGAATCTGTTTCATCGCTGGGTGGGTTTACTTCACTAGAAATATACTGTAAGAAGCTGGACAGAAAGAGGCCTTGTTAGAACCCAAAAGTGAGTTTTCTAGCTCAAGAAACAGACAACTCTTAGTCCTCTGGCCACGTAGACTTACTTTGTTGTAAATGAAACATAACTTTATGTAGAACATCACTCATCTTACCTAGTCATTAAGATGTTCACAAATCCTTTATCTACATGAAGTTTGGGAGAGATGTTATCTTTAATCCATTTATATATGGTTTGAGGGGATGGATCCAACTTTATTTGCTTCAACAGTTCTTTCTCCAATTTGAGGAGTGGGAATAAGAAACTCAGTCCCTTTCCTTCCAAAATCTCCAACATGCGGTCCTTATTCTGATCAATCTCTGAACAGACAAAACCATTTTTGCATCATCGAATAGTTCATTTTACCCAGCTGGCCTGTCTAGAGAGTAGAACTTTATGATTGATTTCCAAATATACAAGATTTACGTAAAAGAATAAAGAACCAACCCAGCAAATGAAAACTCTCAACATAAGGATCAAATAATAGTTAAATCATAACAATCTCTTCATGAAGTGGTAACATCTATCCGTGGTAATGTTTATCATTATCTGGACAGGATAATCAGCCTGACCAACTTTAAATCCAGAGTATTAGAAATCTCTAGATATAGGATAAAAAAACAAATCAGCATTCTCTTACCTGGGAGCATTTTCTGCATATTGACCTTGCTTTGTTGAAAAAGTTCTGTTAACCATTCTCGATCTTGTAATTTAGCCAATTGCTGAAGACAGAGTAAGAAGAGAGGAAAATGGGTGCCACTTTCCAGTGGTTGAGCTAGTTCTGAAATGCTCACCAGCTCTGAAATGATGGCACGAGCTGCAAACTGTGCTAAATATGATTTCACCAAGGGGATGTCAACCTCCAGTTTGGGGCACTGGTCCAATACATTCAGGAAAGCCTTAGAAGGAATAGACAACAATTTATTAGTTTTCAAATTTAAGTGGTAAGAATTCTTATCACAGAATCAGGAAAATGTTCTACCTGCATGAAGTTGTCACTTGTGGCTATCCCTTCCTGTTTGAGTAAACTGATCAAAGAGCTTGCTTTTTCTTTATCTTCATCACTTCTATCTAGTGACAAGATGATTACTTTGCTTAACATCTCAGGTAGGAAGTGTTTAGGAGCCCTCATTTCTCTTACACCATTGACAGCCTCATTTGCATTTCCACTATTCAGATACTCAGTCATGACAGTTTCCTGCAAAGAATACAATCCAAGTTATCTCTAGTGTTTTCTCTATCCCAAATATACTCTAAAAATTAGAGACTAAAATGGGATTATTTAAAACTTACAGTGAGTTTAAGGAGTTCTTCCTTTGATGGTGGTGGCTTTTTGCTGGTCTTGGCAGGCTTTTCCTGGATAAGTGGTGGATTAGTTTTGAGACCAAGCTGAGGTGTCTAGAAATAAGCAACATTACAGATATGGATATTATTATTATTTTTTTTAAAAAGCATGTGAAGTTAGAGGGAAGAGGACACCAAAGTCTTCAAACATCTTTAGAATGTACTGGGACAACAGAAAATGTCATACAATGGTCCATACCTGTCCCAGTGGTGGTGTTTGAGTGCGTGGTGGTTGTGCACTAGGAGGAATCATAGTTATCTGGGGCTGAAGCTTTGGCACTTGATTTTTATTCATTAGGAACGACTGAGCAGGCCTCAGACTAATCTGGAATTGAAAACAAATCAAAACAGCCAAATTAACAATGTGCAACTGGCTGACATTTTAAATGTAACATTTTAACATCCTAAAATTCTATACAACATGATAGAATCTAGGGGATAAGTTTCTCTAGAAACTAACAAAGTTTATAGGTGTAATTTCTGTCAAGAAAGATCTGATCCACACGATAACTGTTATAAATCTTGTATTTATGAGAATTCTCCTAGGATCAGCATAACTAAAATATCCAAATAAAAAGCAAATTTAGAGTTGGAAAATGTCTTAGTTAAATCATCTTACTTACAGGGAAACTGCAACAATATCTTGATAACCATTTTCCTTGCTCTAACTAATAAAGACTTTAAGAAATTTGCCCTCATATCTCATAATCTTCGCTCATAGGACACTGGAAATCCAAAGTAAGAAATAGTAGTACAGAAAAGAGAGAAAAGGGTGAAGAATTCCAGCATTAGTCCTCTTAATGCGTCTTTTTATAATCATCGGGCAATAAATTTCTGAATTGACAAACTATGGTATACAAATAACATAGGCAAATGTACCTCATCTGCATTAAGCTGTCCTTTCTTAGAAAACCGAGGTGGCATATCCTTCGACTGTCCTTGCAGCTGGGATAAGAGTCCCTGACTCTGGTTATGGTAGAGCTGGCTTAGCCCCTATTTCAGAAAGGGAGAAAGAAAGTCTAGATAAAAAGGGGGTCCACAAATCATGGTAATCAAGTACCAAAGGGATGAGCCAAGCCATAAGGAAAGCTCAAATGAATTGCCCAGAGAAAGAAAAAGATGAAACAGAGAAGAATAAAAATCTAACCTGTCAAATAAAGTGATGTGATTTTACTAATACTTTACTAATCTTAAGGATAAGCAATTCACTGTTTGAAATAACTGTCACAGATATAAACGTGGTTTAGGGGGGAAAAAAAAAAACCCTAAAATAGTTGTATTTTTTAAAAAGGGAAATGAAATCACATACATTGCAGAATTTAACACGCCGTCTTAACACTTTTAAATGTTTTTTACCTGGCTCTTCATAAACTTGCCTCCCATCTCTCCGAACTGCGATTGTGTGGGAGGCATGATGTGTCCCCCATGGCCATTGAAGAGTTGATTTGAACGATGACGTCCCATGGTGGGTGAAAATCTATCCTGGATAACTCCTGGACCAGTACCAATTCCGCTACCTTAAAATACATACATGGACAACTCTTAAACTCTACTAATTAAAAATCTAAACTGATTTTTTTTCGTTTGAACAAACCAACACTTCGTTCAAAGTTACCTGGCATTTGTCCAAACATATCAGCAAGTCCTCCAAGTGGGTCCCTATCCATTTTCATCCTGGGTGGCATGAATGGCCCCTCCAGAAAGAAGTCACTTCTCATCCCTTGAGCCATAGGAGCAGGAATAAACACTCCTAGATCCTTTAGAAATGAACAAGAACTTTTGTCTCTGTACACTATTTTACTTAAAACTAAAATTCATATACTGGGAAAACAAAAAACTTTTACAATAATAGACTTATTATTTCTGTAAATAACTTCTTCCAAAAATGACATACAAGATACTAAAAACATTAAGCTCCATCACTAAGAGGAGACAGTCTTAAGTGTTAAGGGGGAGAGGGGACCCTGTGCTACTATAACAACACTTGATTAAAAAAAACCCTATCTTACTTTTACTGCATCTTGACGGATTTGATTGATCGTCTTTGGTCCATTGTCAAGAAAAGCCTTACGAGGAACCCAGTGGTGTTCTCGCAACTCTACGGTATCCTTTAATTTAAAAAATAATGAAAATTTTAATACTCCCAAACAAAAAATTCAGTTTACCAACACATTTAAAGAAACCAGTTTTACCTGCAGCAGGAAACGAATCCTCGCTGGCAATTCCTTACTTAACATCAAGGAGCACATTCGGGCAAAGTACTGATCCATTAAGGACTGATAAGAGAGAAAAATACATTAACTGCAAGAGCTAAAGCGGAAGTGTAAATTTAAGGCTTTTAAGATTTCAGATTAAAACCAAGGTTAATGACTAAATATAGCAATCCCCTGTAACATCACAAAAATAAATTGCTTGATTATATAAAGTTAAGACAAACTGCTTACATCGCTTCTCTCCACAACATACGTACCTTGGCTCGTTCATGGTCTAATCTAGGTCCCACTGTCCTCATTATCTGACAGAGGCACTCCAAATCCTCTCCCATATCTTTGAGTTGGACTCTCTTCTTCTTTTCCAAAAGCTATCAAAAGAACAAAATACCAGGCGCTGACAATATTTTACAGTTACTCTGGTTTAGATGCAGTACTTTTCCTTCACATTTGCATTCACTCATAGTTCCCAAAGTATCTAGTATAGTGCTTTCTACTGATCTGTATTTTAAAAATCCCTCCAAACTTAGCAATTTTAACATAGTGTATAATCAGTTCTACACTTACTCCGTAAAATACACTGCATACTTCCATATTAGATACTGTTCTACAATGTTTAAGTTTTGCTGACCACTGGCCAACACCCACTCAGATGAATAACCGACTCATTTCCCTCAATGATGTACCCATTGATTACATTCATCTAAGTCTAAATGCCCAGTCCTACTTACTGTTTTGATGCACTTATGAAGGATAGATTCATGAATAAGATCAAGCTTGCCAAGTTCTCCAATGAATTTGATGTTCCCCAACATCTTGATCTTAGCAATGGCTCTCTGTTCCTCCTCCTCGGGGAGGAGGGGATTTTCACGCTTATCATAGACTTGGGAAAAGAAAAAAAAAAAAATCAAAGTCAACATTCAGAATTTAGCTGAAAATACACAGTACTACTTAGTATCAAATATATAGTCTTACCATCAACATTTCTGGTTCGGTTTTCAAATTCATCTTGTAATTTGGAAATTAGGAGGCGTCTGAATGTCTGCAAACAAGACATTTGTCAAACTTTATTAATTCTTTCAAATCAACTTTAAAATAAGTAAATAATACAGAATAGATGTAAAAATAAATAAAATAAGCAAACAAAAACTACCACTTACTGTGCTTTGCTTCTGTCCTGGTTGACCCTCGGCTGCTGGGCCATCAAAGTTTGGTGCATCTTCTGCCAATCGCAGACATAGCTGAGCATACAGTGAGCTATACTTCGGCTCTTCTAGGGCTTTGTCCACAATCTACAGAAAAATGTCATTTTTTTATTGTGCTGCTATAACAAAAAATGTCATTTTTTAAAAATACAAAATTTTTTTCAAAGAAAAAAGCCTTTGTAACTCAATACTTTCTTGTAGTCTTAAGGATCTTAAATTTCATGACAAATTTCTTACCAGCTCTGACAGTTCTCTTTATCTCATCTGAAATTTGGAAATAAGAACACTTCTCTTTTAAAGTTTATCGTGTAAATTAATTTAAATGCAGGTGAAGTGCTTAGTGCACAGATTGGAAAAATACAATTAGCCATTACGGTATACCAAAAATGTCCGGTTATACAGATCTCATCCAGTCAACATCCTTCTCCCAGGTGTTAGAAAACATCTTAGATAGCAAAACTTTAAAAGGACACTGGAATCTTTTATCAACTATCATACAATTCCTTTCCAAGACCAAAATATGGTGTTCTCTACAAAAGGAAAACAAGTAGTTTGCTATTAGGCCCCATTTAACTCTTCAAGCATAGTACGAACTTAAAATTCACCTCTTAAATCTGATGCTATTAAAAGTTAGTGGTTCTATTTTTACCACTATCAGTATTTAAAAACATAGACATATATCTAGCTCACATTTCAGGGTTTTAAGCAATAGTGGAGGTGTAAAAAAAAAAAAAAAAACAAAATTGGAGTTTGTTAAGTTTCCTCCTCCTTTGAGTTAAGCCAACATTTAAAACTTACCAGCAGTATGACCCCTTTAAGGATGAGTTTAGACTCTACACCCACATTGAGGAGCTCAAGGCATAGCTTGTCAAACTTCTCAGGAGTAAGCTTATTTAGTATGCTGGGGAAAAAAGGATCCCATTTTAAGTGTCAGACAATACACAAAATTGAGTTCAAAAACAGCTCTTAAATCTTGTTGATTTTTTCCTTCTACTTGCTACCTTTAATATCAAGACATGTCTTCTTACTCATCTAACCAAAGGGATATTAAAATAAACCTATTATTTTTATAACATCAGTTCCAGACTGGGAGTACACAGCTGTTTGACAAGAAACCTTTCTCACCTTTCCAAAGCTCAGAGTGCCTCATTATCAAGGCTAGACCATTATATCCCATGCTTTGCCAGGCTAGATACCAAGTCAAGGAAAGTGCCAGCAACAATAGACTTGTGGATTATAACCCGATGGCTGAAAGTAACTGTAAGCCCCGAAATACTGATGTGCAGCTCTTCAGTTTTAACATGATTCTTAAACTAGAGAAATACAGCTAATTCATATTCCTTCGCCCCCCCTTTAGTAAAACAGTCTTTGAAACTTACCCTCTTACTTTCCTGAAGATTGCATCATGTCGTTCTTTTTCATTTGCGGAGTTGTTTGCTGCGGAGTTGTCATCTCGTCTAGTGCTTCGTGCAGGAATCCATTTCTGAGCGTTTTGCCCTGGGGTTTTCCCCAGGAACTCGCTGATTATAAACAGTAGTGTGTATCAGAATCACCTGAAGGGCTTGCTAAAACAGACTGCTGGGCCCACCCCCAGTTTCTGCTTTGGTAGGTTTGGGGTGGGGCGTGAGAATTTGCATTTCTAGTAAATACTGCCATGTGATGCCAATGCTTTGGGTCGAGGGACCACATCTTGAGAATCAACACTTTCTAATGTCTTATGATCATGCTGCATGCACCCCACTTTACTAATACCAATTAGTAGAGATAACAACTGATTTCAGAAATAGTAAAAATAATTCCAAGAATAAGAGGAAAAACGTAACAATTTGAGGGCCCCAACTTACATTAGATGATATGGCTAAGGAATAACCAAGAGTTGATATTTTATATTTTGGGTATCTGCAAAAACTGTGCCCCTTAAGACTAGGATTCCTGATATCTATTGCCACAATTATACTGTCGTGCATGGGAAAAACTTTTAACTTAAATCTACCATTCATAAAACTGTTTTTACATGCTTATCATACCTGTTGCCAGCAGTCTTGGGATAGTGCTGAGGTGCACCCCTACTTCCTCCTCCGCCCGAAGAAGCACTATTTAAAAGAAAATTTTTTTTTTTACTATACTCCACTTATATGTCACTCAAAAAGAATAAAGGGTTTCTTTATTTTGTATTTTAGATACCACACCACAAATGAAGACTGAACTTGGGCCTAAAGGAAAGCCAAACAAGTGATTACATTTGTCAGATGGCAATTATTTACGAAGACTGCCAGTGAAAATTTAAGAACTTTAAAAATTAAAATTGCAGCCCATTAAGAATTATTTGGTGTGGTGACTCTTGGTTTTAGGACTGGCATTTTCAAAAGGATTCCCAAAATTAAATTTATGTATACCTGAAACGAGAAGCACCCCCTTCTGCAATCGCACTCTCCACTTTGGCGGCTTGACAACGAAGAATCTTCAAAAGAATAATATTAATGGATGGGGTGGGGAGGGGAGGGTATCGGAGAAATGAAAAACCTAGAATGAGAAAGAGCACCAAAATTAGACACTGCTAACATACAAATGTATAAACCTTCATTCAATTATAATTTATATCAGATCCTGGCACTGCAGTTGATTGAACTTTCACTGCATTGCAGATCTCACAAGAATAAACTAAAATGTACTCAAAACACAAATAGACAATAAAATTTCATTTTGTTTAACCACCTGGAAATTCCCTGGTGTTCAAAGATGCAAAGAACAGCCTTCACAGAAATGTAAGAACATCTCAAACTGCTAAGAACAAGTCTGAAAAAGCCCTACTCTACCGCCTTTAAAACTGAGCACTGAGATCAATAATACAAACAAAAATCTAACTCTATCGACAAAAATCTAACTGTCTCCCCTAATTTTTACTGTCTCAACGATGAGCCCACCAGACTGGATAAGGTATCACTGAAGACTGTTCAGTGGTTTTCTCCACTGTCCATCCTTTTAACCGCTCTCCATGGACAGCTTGTGGAGACAAGCAAGGAAGGGGCATGGGTGTGCAGCGGCTGGCACCAGGCAGGCGGAAGACCGGGGCCACAACATGGCAGCAGGAACCTCCACCCCGTTTTTCCCTTCCTGGGAACAAAAGAGCGGTGGATTCCTCCCACCCAGGCTCGAGTCAGGGAAGTGCTTCCGACAGACGCCCCACGAGGCCGCGGGTCCCTCGGCGGGGAGGAGCAGCAGAGGCCGCCCCCGCCAGCCCAGCGCCTGGCTCTTTGTTCTCCAGGCAGGAAGGCGGCCTCCTGCCCACCCGCCGCCTTCAAGCCGGCCCCCTCCCACCCCATAAATCCCCCAGGGTCTGACAGCGGTCTCGCCATTGCTTCCTAGGCTGACAAAAGGGGCAGAAACACTCCCTCTCTCTTCCCTCCCCCATGAAAGGCAGCCCCGCCGCTGCCGGGCCCCACAGACCTCCTCCTCGCCTGGAGGCCGGGCTCCGGGACTCCTGCGCTTCGCTGGTCCCGCGCCAACGGCCGGGCCCTCCCCGCCGGCCCGCGTCCCTCCCGTCGCGGCGCGCGTGGCCCTCGCCACGCTCTCTCGCGCTCCGGGCACACCCGCGCCTTGGTCCGCCACGACCTCGGCCCCGCAGGGGACGGCCACCCAGCCATGGCCGGACGGCGGCCGGGCCAAGGCCGCACTTTTCCTTCTACTCCGTAAGCAACGGGAAGGGAGAACAAAGACCAAGACTTTCCAGGTGCCTGAAGTGCAGAAGAAACGCTAAAAAAGAGTCGCCCCACCCGGCTCCGCCTGCGGCCGCCATTTTGTACCGCTGGAGAAGAAGCGGCCAGGGACGGCGGCCATTTTAGAGCGCTCCGCTCGGCGGCGGCGGCGGCGGCGTCTGCACTCACCTTCACCGAGAACTCAGCAGCTGCCACCGCAGCTGCCTCCTCAGGATCCGGTCGTCGGGGATGGGGAAAGGAGGGGAGAGGGGAACGGAAAACAAAAAAGGGGGAGGGAAGGGGGAGGAAGGAGTCGGGGACGGCTGGAAACTCTCAGCTCAGAGGAGTCGCTGCTGCAGCCACCACCCGGTAACCGCTGCCACCTCCATACAGCTCCGACTCGCTGCTGGCGCTAAGGCGTGTCTGAAGCCGAACTTATCACTCTAGGGCAGCCGAACCCACCAGAGCCGCCCCGAGTGGCTCCTTCACCGCCCAATCAGCAGCCTGGCTGTCGTCCGCCACCAATCCTCGCAGGGCGGCGGGGAGGAGCCACAGGGACAAGCTCGGTTGCGGCGCAGCCCCGCCGCAGTGCGCAAAGCCATATTCGCGAAGGCTCTCAGGCCAAGCCAGTGGCGTAAGGAGAGCTGAGCGCTGTCAAGCTTCGGGCCGCTTGCGTAAAGTCGGAGAGCCCCTTTGAGTCTGCGTTGGTGTGTCTGCTTCTTCTTCCTCCACAGTCTCTTTGTTCCCTGAGTCTATACCCCGTGCTTGAGTTACACAAACCCCTTTTCCATCTACCTCTTTTTCTCACCGGGAATTTGGGAAGAAAACGCGCCCTTTTGCTACCTTACCCGACCTCCCTCAGTGGCGTGTCAGAGCACTGATTTTCCTGGCGCCCCCACGGACCTGTGATTGCCGGTCGCGTGCCTGGGCTCCCTGGGACCGGCCTGTAGGGCTGAGGCCTGGCGCCCCCGGGCGCAGTGCCGGGAATCACTACCTGTCTGCAGGTCCTAGGCTTGGGCAGCCTCAGGGTGAGGGAACCGGGAGGGTAGGGTTGAGGAGCAAAGACGTGAGACCCAAAGCGAAAAAGAAGCTTCACTCAGCTCCTTATTGATCCACCCCTTGCAGGGTGAATGAAAGGAAGAGGTTTAGTGTCTGTCTTTGTACCTCACACAAGAAACAGTTTTCCCCGAAGGAATGTCTGGCCAGCGGTCACCGAAGAATACTCAGAATATGCTAGATTTCTTTGGAAGAAGTGTTTGCAGATCGCGGGCGTTTGGTGGATTTTAAATTGCTAGCTCCTGGGTTTTGTTTGTTCTTTTTTTAAAGAGCACGTTAAACATTGTCAGCTGTGTATTTTCATTTTATGTACGGTCCACCATAGGAAGTAGGATTAGGCTTTTCGAAGCCCCTAGTCGAACTATTTATACTTCTCAGGTAATATTTCAAAGAATAGTACTGTGTTGCATCGTTGGCGCCGTTTTAGCTATACAAAAATGGAGTCATGTTTGCATATACTTAACAGAAATGTCCCCATCTCCATTTTGAACATACTGTTCTTGATACAGTGTATAATCAAGAGCGACAAAGTGTATGTGTGTTTTAACATGCTTGACTTTTAAAAGTCTCCAGTAAAAGTCTTCAATAAAGGGCATGATTTTCAAAGACTGAAACTTAACTTGGACATGTCAAAACAGCTCTTGGTGTTGAAATCACCTAGTCCTTGAGAAAATTTTCAGGAAAGTTGCATAGTTTTTCCTAGGACATTTAAATCTGATAATAGAAGGATGTGGTGTGACTTTGAAGGTTTCTAAGTCTTTGCTTAAAGATGCTGGAATTGATTGATCATTCCCCCACCTTATTATTACTACAATTATTGCTATTAAATCAATTTCACTTGAAATTTATTTTTAAGAACTAGAAAATTTATTCTCACTCTTGGAGTTAGTTACATGTTTTTTAAAAAAGATTATTTTTGGGAAAGGTACAAATTTTGTTTCAAATACAAGAGGTTTTACTTTGTAATTTTAGGACCCTTCTAGCTTCAAGATAACAACAGAATAATGTTTCTTTCTAATTTCTGTAGGGCTTTACAATTTGCAAAAATGCTTTAATATATGTGATATTTTTACATAACTGGTTTATATTCCTCATGTCTGATAATGAATACATTAGTCTTATATGAACAGTGGTGTTCAAAAACACTATTCTATCTTAGACAAGGTGCATGAGGAAGGAAATAAAAAAAAATTTTTTTAAAAACCCATTATTCTAGCCTAGACTTCAAAGAGAATATTCATCTAGCTCTAAAAGCTGAATGTTCTTATAATTAAGAAACTTGAAATTCAATAATTAAAAATTTAAAAAGTATTATTTAATCCTTGCTAATTGCGAACCCCTCCCTCTGCTATGGGCTTTGCAGATATGAGTGTATGTGAGAAACTGGCCTGGGAGGGAGCAACCCTAGGTGGGAAAAGTAAAAATATTGATAAAATATATCTTTTCAATTACCTTCCAATCAGTGGGAGAAATAAACATTCATAATTTTGCAATGTTTCCATCATATTACAGATATATGAAAATTCAAGTCATTGTCTAGAATTTAGCCTTTAGTTCCCAGAAAACTGAATTTAAATATACCCACTTCAATCTGCTAGTTGTACACTTCTGTTTTAGCAGTTTATAAGTTTCTATTTTATCAGTTTATAAGACTGAAAAACTCTTAAGAATCTTGACTGACTTGTTAACACATATATTTTTGCATTATTTTAACAAATCATGTTAAATGCCAGTAATTATTCCATCACATACTACTCCTGGAGCATCTGCTATCCTTTCTGTGCTTAAGGATTCCCTAATCCTACATCTCCAGGCAAGATCTCTCACTTTAAATCCACTTCTGAATTTCCAGCAGTTTATTGATTAGAGATGCAGCCTTGCAGCCATATTTAGTTTGGGTCACACAGTAGTTTTTTTTTTTTTTTTTTTTTATTTCACCATAATATGGGGGTACAGATGTTTAGGTTACGTGTGTTGCCCTTGCCCCCCCTCCCCCCTCAGTCCAGGTTTCAAATATGTCCATCCTATTACGTGGTGCGCATTGCACTCTTTGTGTATGCATATACCCGTCCCCTCCTCCCTCCTCCCCCCTCCCCCCTGCCCAATATCTAATAGATGTAATTCTTATATATCACACAGTAGTTTTGACATTTGAATTAGTTGAATTCAAATATCAGGAGATTTTATATACAAATCCAAATTTCCAACTTTTCATGAAAAATATTAAAATATAGTGATACTGGGCCTGAAATTCTTATAGGGCAACATTCAAGTATAGCTGAGTAGGACTGCCTCCTCTAGTTGCTTTCTCTTCATTTCTCCACAGTTAAATCTCACTTAGTTCACCCATTTATGTTCCAGTCTGGCCTCTACAACCATTTTGCTGTTTAAAGGTGTTTGTTCAAACTCAACAGATTTATTAAGAAAATGTATTATAAGGAAAAGGAGTTAGACCAGGTGAGTTCAAGTATCTTCTCTACCACTTACTGTGAAACTTTCGGCAAGTTATTTATTTATTTAGAAACAAAAGTCTTGCTCTGTTTCCTGGGCTAGAGTGCCATGGTGTCAGCCTAGTTCACAGTAACCTCAAACTCCTGGGCTCAAGCAATCTTTAGCTTTCTGAGTCTCCTGAGTAGCTGGGACTACAGGCGTGGGCTACCATGCCCAGCTAATTTTTTCTATTTTAGTAGAGATGAGTCTCAGTCTTGCTCAGGCTGGTCTCGAACTCCTGAGCTTGAGTGAGCCTCCCACCTCTGCTTCCCAGATTGCCAGGATTATAGGCATGAGCCAGCGCTCCCAGCCTGGGCAAGTTATTTAATTGCTCTCTCTCCTTCGGTTTCTAAATCTGTAAAATGGGAATGATAACAGTATAGAGTTGTAAAGATCAAATGAGATAAGCACATAGCATAGACCCTGACATAGCAGTTAATGTTAGTTTCCATATTATCAATAATATTGATAAACCGCCTATTTCACAACTATTTGTTTTGCTAAGGATCCCGCTATTCTTGTATGTCAGAGACTTGACTGTACATTTTCTCTTCCCTTTTGATCAGGTTTAATATTCAATCAGTTACTGAGTCCTGGTGTTACTTCTCTCTAAACGTTTCTTGCATGCATCTTCTTCCCTTCAACATCATTGCATATATGCTAATCTAAGCCTTACTATATTTTTCCCCTGAAATATTGAAAAATTCTAGTTGGTCTTCTATAGTCTTTTCCTTCTAGTCGTACACGTTAGGCTTGCTCAAAACACTTGTATTTATTTATTTGAGACAGAGTCTCACTCGGTTGCCTGGGCTAGAGTGCCGTGGCATCAGCCTAGCTCACAGCAACCTCAAACTCCTGGGCTCAAGCAATCCTTCTGCCTCAGTCTCCCGAGTAACTGGGACTACACGTATGCGCCACCATGCCCGACTAATTTTTTCTATATATATTTAAAACACTTTTAAACATATCATTACCATGCTTAAGAATCTTAGTGCTTCACTATTTTCTATTTAATATATCATTTGATCTCAACCTTGGCTGCACATTAGAATCACCTGGGGCCTTTTAAATATCTCAATGTCCAGGCTGCATCCAAGACCAGATAAATCTGAATCTCTGGGAGTGGGATCTAGCCATTGATAGCTTTTAAAGGTCTCTAGGTGATTCCAATATGCAGTCAAATTTTGAGAACCACTTTAGCAGAGTATTACAGGACATTATAACATTTACAGCTGAAATGAAACCTAGAAAAAGGAAACTGGATTCTAGAAAAGATAAAGGACTTTCCCCAAGTAGGGGAACAGGCATTAGAACCCAGCACTCCCAGTGCATATGCTTTTGCCTGGCTTTCAAGCCCTTTATATTCTGCTCCTACTCTGTCTTTTCCGATGGCCAGATACCCAATCTTCTCTCATGACACTAGTAAGGCTGATATTGCTGCCCCTAAAAATTCACTCCTACTAAAACTCCATTGCTTGCAATTTTGAGGATAGCCTCATTTATTCCCTCTACCAATTCATTCCTGAAGCATAGGATGAGTATATAAGTGCCCTACTCAGAAACCTCAGTAGTTCTCTAACAGAATAACATTGGAACTCCTTAGTTTGGCATAAAAGGCCCTTGTCATCTGGCTTCAGATTACTTCCCTATTCCTAGGTATATCACTCCTTCATTCCTGCGGTTATCCCTAATCTAGTTGTATGGTATTCAAATTTTGCTCCATTTAATTATTTCAGAGATAGAGCCAATGGAACTTCTGATGGATTAGATATGGAAGATTAAAGACAGAACTAAGAATGATTCACAGGTTTTTGCCTTAGCAACTGGCAGATGGTGAACAATGGAGGAAAAACTGTTTGGAACATGTTAAATTAGAAATGCTTATTAGACATCCAAGGGGAAATTTCAGTAGGCAACTCAATATAGATGATATACATCTATAGCTTTCATGGGGAGAAGCGTAGGTCAGAGATGGAAATTTGACTAACACCAGTGTTGTATAGTAAGTACATATGACTAAAACTTGGAGGTCTTTGTCCACTTGGCAGAAAAAACAAAATAAAGTCAGTGAATATACCAACAGCTAGGCAAGGAGGTTGGGCATAATCTTTGTTTTCAAAGAGCTTGCAACCTAGACAAAGAAAAGATAAACACACCAATTACATACAAAGAGAAGGGTAGAAGCAATGCTAAATTGAACAACCAAGAAAAAAGTGCTATAAGGTTTCATAAAGAAAATAATGGGAGATGAGGCTGCGGCCATCCTTCCTTGAGTGCTAGAATGATGATTTGGGACTTGACGACACAGGCAAAGAAAATTCTTTAGCTGATCAGAACTTGGATCAGTTTTAGTTTAAAGTTTAATTGACCAGAGTGCTGTTTTAAGGAAGCTAACCTTGCAGCTTGTGTAGAATGGATTGAAAGGCAAATTTGGAGATAGGGAGATCAGTTAGAAGGCTATATATTTTTTAAATGGGGCTTATTTTTATCTCCCTCCCAAAATCATAAGATTCTTGAGATGGGGTACTCCTCTTGTATTACCAGTGGAGTTCTTTGCACACACAGGAGCTGAGAAAATATTTGTGCATATTATTTTGCTGACATTATTCATTTATTTTTCATCAGGATTTCCTCCTACCTCAATTGGCTCCTTCATCAATTCAGTTCAGTCTGAGCTAGATTCTTCTCCTCTGCTTGACCTCTAAATATTGATGTACCACCAAGAATTTATTCTGGGCCTTATTTTTTTCCCTCTGAATAGTTTTATCCTAGGTAATTCATTCATCCTTTGCCTTTATATACCACCTATATGATGATGATTTCCAAATTCATACCTCTGTCTCTGATCCACCCTTCCCCCCATGCAAGCTATAGATGTATATAATCTATATTGAGTTGCCTACTGAAATTTCCCCTTGGATATCTAATAGGCATTTCATATTTAACATGTTCCAAACAGTTTTTCCTCCATTGTTCACCATCTGCCAGTTGCTAAGGTCCAAAGTCTATGAATCATTCTTAGCTCCTCTGTCTTTAATTTTCCATATCCAATCCATTAGAATTTCTGTTGGCTCTGTCTCCAGTGTCTTAAATTGGCCCACTTCTTTTGATCTACATTGCTATCACCTTAATCCAACCGCCATTATCTCTAGGCTGAATTATTGCAGTAGCCTTCTAGAACTGGTCCCTCAACTTCATCTCTTGCTCTCTGATACATTCTCTACCCAGGAGCCAGTCATCTTTTAAAAATATAAATCAGCTGAGCATGGTGGCACGAGCCTGTAGTCCCAGTTACTTGGGAGGCTGAGGCAGGAAGATTGCTTGAGACCAGGAGTTTGAGGTTGTAGTGAACTATGATGACGCCACTGTACTCTAGCTTGGACAATAGAGTGAGACTCTGTCTCAAAAAAAACAAAAACAAAACAAATATATAAATCATTTCTAGCTGATCCTGGAAACAGTAAAATAAATAAATAAATAAAAGGGAAAAAATACAAATCAGATAATGTCATTATCATGCTTAAAACCCTCTGATCATGGATATACATTATATCCACAATAAAATCCAAACTCCTTCTCATGGCCTACATGACCTTACATGATCTGACCCTTGAATATCACTCTGACTTCATCTCCTGCCATGGTCTCCTTGATCCCTGTACTTCAGTCAACTGGCCCCTTTCTATTCTTCAAACATGTCAAGCTTATGCAAAGCTTTCTATTTTTCAAATGTGCAAAAGCTGTGGCTACTTCTTTTTCAAGTTCTATGGCCCAAAACTCTTATCTCAGTTTTTTACATGGACGCATTTTTAAAAATAATTTAGATTTCAGCTTGAATGACCACCTGTTTAGAAAAGCCTTCCCTGATTACCCTATGTAATAATGTTCTCTTTTCCAAGCACTGTATAACATTTCCCCACTTAATTTTTTTCATTGTCCTCCTTGCTATCTGAAATGATATTTTGCATTCTTTCTTGTATATTGTCTGCTGACTGCATTAAGATGTAAGCTCAATGACAGCAGGAACTTTGTCTGACATGTTGTGTCCCTTAAATTTTTAAAAGATGACTGGCTTCTGGGTAGGCAATGTGTTGGAGAACAAGAGATGAAGAGCTCAGAATAAATAGTTCCTAGCATATATGAGGCAATAGCAAATATTTGTATGATATAGGAATATGCATTCTTCCAGTTGAGTCTCACTTCAAACCATTTGGGGCAAGTTAGGGATGTGTCATTTCCCCCATTTTATATATAGGGAAATTGAATGTTAGGTAAGTTTTCCAATGTAACTCAGTTAATATGTGACAGAATCTCATACTTTCCCAAATACACCAATCTCCCCATCCCAACAGCAACATGAACGATGATAATGGAGATATTTCTTTTTTTTTTTTTGAGACAGAGTCTCACTCTTTTTTTTTTTTTTAATTTTTTAATTTATTTCAGCATATTATGGGGGTACAGATGTTTCTGTTACATATGTTGCCCTTGCCCCCACCTCCCTCCCTAAGTCAGAGTTTCAAATATGTCCATCATTTGGGTGGTGCACATTGCACTCTTTGTGCATGC
>CAUYSK010044096.1:0-67797 GCA_963575035.1 Avahi laniger | reverse complement strand
CCAAGCTGCCCCGTCCCTCCAGGGTAGCCAGCTCCCTGGCACCAGCCCCCACCCTGCCCCCGGCTCCTTCATCTCTTTCTTGCCTTTCTTCCTCTACTCTCTCTTCTCCTTCCTCTTATCTTTCTCCTTGAACTTCCTTTTTCCCCTCCCCCTTCTCCTCCTGTCCCGGCTTCCCCACCTTACGGTCACTGCGCTGTGACAGTCCCTGTCTTCTCTCCCAAGCCTCTCCCTGCCTTCAGTCCCAGACTTCTCCCTGCAGGGTCACTAGGGCCTCCCTGCCAGGCTCATTCCTAACAAACAAGCGGCAAACCTACAGCAGCTTCGGCCCAACTGGCCAGGAACTAGGTGCCATGCTGCTCTCCCCTGAGCCTGCCAGAGAGCTGAGCTCTTCTCCCAAGAACCCAGAGTCAGAACTCCCCGAGGCAGGGCTCCAAGGCTGAGTGGCAACCCTGAGACCCTGAAGTCTCAGGATGCACCAGACAGGCCCCAAGCCTTGCCTACGGTTCATCGGGCAGACAGGGGAGAAGCTCCGGCCCCTCTAGTCTAGCCCTTCCTCAGTCTCCAGCCCCACCTCCCTTTGCATGAAAGGGGCTTCTTTAAAGATGGAACAAAATAAAATATAGATAAGCATTAGTCAAATGAAATTAATGCTTCCAATATTGTTTTAGCCTTGCTCATATGCATCAAGCGTTTATGAAGTCGCAGTTTATCATGTGGGGATATTGCAGTTATATATTAGCTGACTATCTGGTGACCGCTCCACAGCTCTCCCTGGACTCCGGGTTGCCCTTCACGGGCAAAGTCAGCCTTGCCAACATCCATCGCCTTCTTCCGTCCCCAGATGCTGATAAAAGGCCTTGCCCCCAACAACATATGAATATTTAAATGACAGTTAATTATTCAGCATATAATGATATCATTAGCAACCACATCATTGCTGGCTGTGGGCCCAGCCAAGTCTTGTCCCACACTGAGGAGTGCCGAGGAAAAGCCAAAAACCAGGCAAGCCCCATGTCTGCTGCATCTGCAGGTCCCGTTGCTATTCGGAGGAGATGTCAATTCACAAAAATGATCACCAAGGAGTTCCCCCGAACCTGTTCTGTGTTGAGCCACCTGCTGGATCTGGGGAGGAGACTCAACCAACGTGCTCCTGCTCACAAGGTGCTTACAGTCTCCCGGGAGCTCGCGTGCACCTGCCAAGCACTTACGTCACTGGATTTGCAAAACAACCTTACGAAGTTGGGACCATCGTGTCCCCCTTTTCTTAGAAATGAGTAAACTGAAGCTAAGCGGTAAAACAATGTGTGCAAGGTCACAGAGTGCATGAAGGAGCTGGAATTCGAACCCGATAGTGAGTCCGGAGCTCTCGTCCTACTAGCCTTGAGCAAAGTTTGTGCTCCCAGAGCACAGAAGTGCTGCAACAGAGACGTGAGCAGAAGGCTCTGAGATCCAGAAATGAGGATGAATTCGCATGGAGATGAAGTGGAAAGAGCTTGTAGAAAAGGGTGGCATTGGAGTTGACCTTGAAGAATAAACAGGCACAGGATGTGGGGGGAGGGGCGGCATCCCAGACGACAGGAACAGCACGTGCAAAGGCTTGGGGGACAGAAGGTGCTTTGAAGATGGTGAGATTCTGGAATAACTGCAACACGAGGTTTGCATGGGACGCACACTGGGAAGGTGGTTTGGGAACACGCCACAGAGGGTGTAGACAGCAGGCTAAAAAGTCTGGGTATATCCTGAGGGCACTGGGGAGCCTTGGAAGACTTGCAGACTGCAAAGACGGTGACAGATTTCCCCTCCCACAGGAAGTGGAATCTAAGGGACACTGGACCCCAAGAAGAAGGAGAGGGAGGGGGGGTACAGGATAAAAATGTACCTATTGGATACATGAACACTATTCTGGTAAGGACAGCCCAAAAGCCCTGACTTCTATGTAACAAAAACATTTGTACCCCCTTAATATTTTGAAATTTTAAAAATTAATTAATTTTTTAAAAAGAGGAGAAATCTGTTTCTCCTCATTACATCTGGGCTTGGCCATGTGACTTGCTTTGGCAAATGGGACTTCAGCAAATGTGATACACAGAGGTTTGAAAAGTACTTGTACAACTGGGAACAGTGGCTCACACCTGTAATCCCAGCACTTTGGGAGGCCAAGGTGGGAGGATCACTTGAGGCCAGGAGTTCAAGACCAGCCTGGGCAACACATGGAGACCTCCACCTCTACAATCAATCGATCAGTCAACCAATAAGCCAGGCATGGTGGTGTGTGCCTGTAGTTCTAGTTAGTGGGAGGCTGAGGCAGGAGGATCGGTTGAGCCCAGGAGTTCAAGGCTGCAGTGAGCTATGATTGCGCCACTACACTCCAGTGTGGGCGATAGAGTGAGACTGCATCTTAAAAAACAAAAAAGAAAAGAAAAATGCTTGTGTATGGGGCTTGCCTTCTTGCTGTTCTTGGAGCCCAGAGCCCACTGTGGAAACAAGCTTGAGAGGCCACACGGAAAAGAAATGAGGTGTCCCAATGGAGCCAAGCGCAAATCACTGACAACCTGCCAACAATCCACCATGTTAGTGAAGCCATCCTGGGTCATCTCACCACCAGTGACCACCAGCCAACCTGCCAGCAGACACCTGATAGAGCCCAGCAGAAATCAGTGGTGTCGGCCGGCTGACTGATAGCATCATGAGCTAAATAAAACCATGGTTGTTCTAAGCCGTTCCATTCTGGGGCAGTTCGTTAGGCAGCAACAGCTAACTGATACAAGGGTTTAAAGAGGAAGGGCCTGGCCAGAGGTGTGTTAGAAAGAATGCTGAGGCCACAAGGTGGAAGACAGGTTAGACGGGGTGAAGCTGGCAGCTGGAGACCCTCAAAGAGGCTGATGTCAGAGTCCCAATGAAAAGTTGAAGGTCTGATCGAGACAGTAGGGATGGATAAAATGAGAGTCCTCCCAGGGTCTCCCACGGGGACACCGTGATGCAGGGAAGTGTGGTTTCAGGGTACTGCTATGGACACATAGACACACGCACCCTATATTCCACCACCTGGGTTACCTTGGGGGCTCTGCCCTCTGAGAGCCAGCGTCCTGCTGCCTGTGTTGCTCTGTCTGCCCTCCTCCACCTCCACCAGCTCACCCTGTTTTCCCTCTGCTCAGCGCTCCTACTCCAGCTCCTTTTCCACCCCGAAGAAGGATTACCTAAATAATGGAGACAGCAGGGCGGCTGCTGCAGAGAGCACTGGACAAGGAGTCCCGACTCTCACCTGCGTTCTACTCCCAGCTCTGCGTCCGTCTGACTGTGTGACCTGAAGCAAGCCTCTGCCCCTCTCTGGGCCTCAGTTTCCTCACATGCCTGCTGCTTAGACACCAAGTTTGTGTCCTGGTCCTTTGGACTCCTGGGATTAGGAGACCTCCTCAGGCCTCAGTGCCACGCCTTGTTCCACCTGTGCATGCATTCTTAGGAGAGGCAGCAGACAGCCCACTCGCCCACCCTGCCCCCACTCTGGCCCTGGCGACATCACAGGAGACTGGAAGAGACAGCTGCTGGCCAAAAACATCTTCCTAAAAGGCCAATCTCAGCTTCCACCCACTCAGAGTCACCGCTCGGGGCCTACTGAGGACTTGAGCATGCCCGGTTGGCCCAGCACGATTGAATCTGGGCACCAGACTAGTTCTTCCACTGGATGAACAGAACCCAAAAGATGGGCATCCGGGGAGAAGGGGCAGCACAGTCCGACAGAAGGAACTCAGGCCTGGGGTAAGAAGATCCGAGTGGGAAGCTGGCTCCACCACTCACCTGACTTGGGAGCTCAGGCAAGCCACTTAACCTCCCAAACTCCCCCGTGTGAAGTAGGCATCACAGCCTGGCCCCCAACAGTTACTTAACAAATACTGATTTCTTTCCCTCCCCCTGAGGCCACCTCTGAGCCTCAGCTCTTCATCTATAATGTAGGGAGGTCAATCTCCTCTCCTCAAAATTGTTTTGTGAGTCCAGATAAGAAGCTCTCTGCAAAGTACTTGGCATATAATCGGCGATCATCATATCTTATTTCATGCTTTCAAGTTGAACGTCAAGAAAAGTTCAAAGAAACTAGGATACATGCCTGATGTGTTGCAATGTGAAGTGCACAGCACCTGGGACATATTCTTGTGAGCTGTGTTTAATTTGAATCTAATTAAGAAGGAACTTCCAGTTTACAGGAAAAATGGGGGTGAAGGAACAAGTTAAATGACATGAGGAAGAAGCAATCAGATAAATTCAGTGTGTAGAAACTTCTACTGTAACAAGAAAACCGGCCTAGACTCTTCAAAAAGTTAATATGATAGAAAAAATGTTAAAAGGACTCTTCTAGATTTTATTATAAAAGACCAAATGCAAAACATAAAAGCATTTTAGGACAATTGGAGAATATGAATATGAACTGGAAATTAATTGACGTTACGGAATTTGTGTTAATTTTCTCACGTGCAGTAATGGCACTGTGACTGTGAAGAATGTCCTTAGTCTTAGGAGAAGCATGAGGAGTATTTAGCAAGGAGAATCATGCTGTCTACAACTCATTTTCAAATACTATACAAAAAAAAGAGAAAGTTGTAGCAAATATGGCAAAATGTTAACAAGTGCTGAGTCTAGATGGAAGGTTTATGGGTAATAATTAGACTATTCTTTCGACTTGTCTGTAAGTTTGAAAAATAAAAAGCTGGGGGGTCAGGAGAATAAAACTCAGCCAGCTGCAGAGGCCTTGCCCGGCCCTGTGCAGCCGGGCTATCCAAGGACAAAGGCTGAGTCACCACTGGAAGTGGTCCTTCCGGCCCTGGCTCCAAGCTGAGGACGGCAGGGGATTGGGGGCCCAGCTGCAGCCCCACATCCCCCACCACCCTGCTCTTGGAAAGGTCAGCTCCCCAGGCATCAAGGAGGGCCCTGTCCCTGGGGAAGGCTGGAGCAAGGAGTGTTCTGTGAAGCTCACTGCTCCTTGGCTGGGAGGTGACCATGGTCACCAGCCCCTTGAAACAAAAACGCTTTTGTCTGCATCACTCTGAGCTTTTGGTTCCTGGTGCAAGAGTTGCTGCTGGTTCCCATTTCCAAATGCTCCTGTAGCAACTTCTCCCCATCTCCTTGTTTCTGCTGGATAATGGGGAACAGTTGTCTGGGGCAAAGGAATTGACTGGGGGTTGAGTCACAGGGATTCCCAGTGTGCATGGGCTGGGCCAGGCAGAGGAGAGCTAACAATCTGGGGACACAGCAGAGAGGGGGGCAGACAGACAGAACTGAAATGTGGCTCAGACCACCCCTCCCCTGAGAGAGGCCAGGCAGGACCTGAATAAACTTTGCAGGGGACAAGGATTGTCATGGGCTTTGACCCATCCAAGAGGCTCTGGGGGCTCCCACGTAACCTGGATCCCCACACCATGAGCCAGAATTGAGAATCTATGGAGGGGCCTCTGAAACCACTGAGTCTGGGGTAGGTTTCGGCACCCTCTTTGACCTGAGGGAGGACACACAAATAATCTGCAGCAGTGTGGCTGAGAGCCCATGACAGCCAGCATTTCTTGAGCCCTTCCCAAGTGCCAAGCGCTGTGCTAAGCATGGTCTGTGTGTGTCACCCCTTTCAGTCTTACTGGAAGTCCTGGTTAAGCTCCTTAATTATAACCAGAAGTTGCAGACCCAGCTTTCTACTGCGGCTGGGCATGGACAGATAAACACTAAGGAAGTACCGAGGAAATAAGAATGGTGCCCAGCTTATAAAGCATGGTAAACCAGGACCTGCACCCAAACAATGGCCACTGCAGTCCGTGCAGATTACAGCATTTTCCTCTGAAAATAGCTCTAGCTCCTACTCCGCAAGTAGACAAATGGGCCATCAAAAATCCAAGTGTAGGCCGTAAAGAAGGTTTTCCAGAGTGGGTCTTATTGGGCACGTTCCCATGAGATAGTCCATTAAAAGGGGATTCCTAGGTTAAATGAGCTTAGGAAACTCTACAGACTGTATTCCCCTCTTGGAGATTCAGGAAATCTGTTAGCACCTTAAGCGTGCTGAAAAGTCCTAGAGTAAAGGAACCTCCCAATCCTGCTTAACCTAATGGTTCTCAAAACATCTTTCCTTGCAAACCCTTTTTCTTACATAGCACTTAAGCAGCTCCAGCCATAATGCACTGGAACAACTTTAGAAAATTCTGTCATGGAGCTGTCATTTTAGCTTGTGAAACAAATCTAGCTTTAGTAGCACCTTGCTCACTTAAATTCTTCTCTGTAACACAGGCCAAACTAAAACTCAATAAGATGCAAACATAAAGTCACCCCAAATTCCCAGAAATGGCAGACATAGAAAAAAGAGCTCTTCCATGACTGGATCCTGAGATGGGGGTGAAGGAGGAGCGTAGAAGTGGCCTGGGGTGATCTGTTGGCGGGTCTGAGGGATGATTCAGTCATGAGACCAGTTGTTCTAGGGACAGAGCTGAACGGAGTGCCCTCTTTTAAAATTAGACCCCAACTCAACTGGAACAACAAAAATTCTTATATGAGTCAGAGTCTAACTAGAAAAACAGAAACCACCTTAAGAATTCATAACAGAAGGAATTTAATGCAGAGAATTGGTTACAGAGGTGACAGAGAAGTTGAAACCCAACCAGGTGGCAGAGAAGTGACCAGAGATGAGCAGAAAGTCACTGTCAACTCTAGATTGGACGGACAAAGGGAGGAGGTGAGATCATGGGCCAGTGCCACCCAACAGCTGGAACCACAGGCTCCAGGGGAGTTGGAGGGAAGGGGACGCAGCCTCTACTAGAGAAGCCACCAAGGCAGAAAGAGAAAGGGACAAATATCCTGGATCCTCCCTCCTCCTCCACATCCAGGCTCCCAACGATGTCTCTTATTGGCCAAATCCAGCCCAGCAGGCGGCTCACGGAGGAACCTGGAAATGCAGTCCACAGGGGCAGCTCCCCAGGAGGGATCCGAGAGCACACAGGCTCAGCATAGGCACAATTCTCCAAAACATTTCTCATGAACTCTTGAGCTTGATGTCTTCCTCCCGAAGGCCCCCAAGGGAAAGGAAAGCGAAAAGTGTCAGGGACACGCTAGCTCCAACCTGACTGTCCCAGGCTCAGACAGGTCACTCATTTGAGCACAGGCAGATCTGCGAGGTCATAAACACACCCTTTGGCAAAGCTTGCCATGCCCTGCCTGCTTTCCAGAGCTTTGAGCTCGGTGGAAGTCTTGAGTCCAGGCAGAGAGCACCTGAGATATTACCCTGAATGCTTGACCCTGAATCCTGGCTACCTGGCACCAGCCAAGGTCATGTCAAACTCCATCAGAAGAAAACATATAGCCCCACGGGTACACCAAAATCACCTAAGCAGTGGAATGCTGCAAAGGACCAAGGTGGTTGCTGCAAGTTGGATTCCCCAGAAACACCCTGAGATGGAAATTTTCATGAACGGAGTTTATAAGGGACTCAACACCTACCAGGGATGAAGGAAGCAGGACCAGAGAGAAAGAGAACGTGAACTGCGTTGCAGTCTCAACGAAGGCTTCAGCCACTCCCAGGAGGAGCTCTGGGCTTCAGGTGGGAGTTCAGGGAAGGCCTGGATGGAGGCTGGGGGGCAGGGCCTTTGTACCTTTGCACAGCTGGTCTTTGGATGTGCACCACAGGCATTTTCCAGGGAGAAGGGGCCCGAGGCTGATGGAGGCATTTGGGGAGCTAACTTTGCTTTATGTTTTTATCATCGTTGCTTTATTTACATATTCCAAATAAATTAAAAAACAGAGTCAGGGACACTATGTGATGGCCAGTCACCAGGACTACAGCCTAGCATCTGAACCAAGGATTTTCCTACCCACCCGTGACACTGGTGAGACCTGGAAGTTCACCTTGTTATATAAAGAAACGAGGTGCCATGTACATGGGTTTATAGGCCAGCTATGTGTCAGAAGGAAGGGTTCTGCCCCAAAAGGATGATGTGGGTTTTAAAGCTGCTAGCCAGAAACTCTTCTTTCTAGACAGTCATTAGCCAACAATACCAGCTGTTTATCAAAGAAATTCCTGGTTTGTTCAAATTAAACCATGTCCATTGCACCCAAAAAACTGCTTGTCCCTTCTTTGCTTTTGGTGGTGAGGGGACAGGCATCCAGCCACGCAGAAGCCAGAATAACCACCTTGTTACAAATATGATTGGCGTTGCTGTGGTATTTGAAATTTGCACTTTTCAGACCAAGCCTGAGAATTTCCTGCTGTTAGCATGAAAAGAAGTCACCCTCCTGGTGCCAAGGAGGGATACTTGATTGTCACAGGACACAGAAAGGAGACACAGCAGACGAGAAGGCCATGCCTGCATTCAAATGTCTATTTATTGTGCACCTGCTGTGTGCTGGGCACTTGTAATGTAATGGTGACCAACAAGATACGCCCTACCCTCATGGAGCTTGCAGGCTGGTGTATTCTAGCGTGAAAAACCAGTATCACAAATAGAGGTAGAATGACAATTGTAACAAGTGCTACAAAGAAAGAAACACCAGTGACTCCGAGAGCTTACAACAGCAGACCTGGCCCAATCTGGGGAGTCAGGGACAAGGACAAACACAGTCCCACCAGTTGAAAGCTTCATCAATCCCCAAGAGGAAGACCTGGCAGCTAATATCAGGTCCAATTGTCCAGCATTTGTGTAGTTTGGGGGTTTTGTTTTGTTTTTATTTTTTTATTTGTATATATCAATATTAATAAGATACACGTGCATTTTGCTACATTGATGTACTGTGCTGTGGTGAAGTCAGGGCCTTCAGTGTGTCCCTCACTGGCATGACACATGTTGTACCCACCAAACAACCTCCTTTTGTACGTTTTTATATAACCACAAATGTTTCTGTTTCCATCTATGCATGTATGTTTGTATACATATTTATGTAACTATATATACACACGTGAGGCATAGATGCTTGAGTTAACCATACAGTAAACTGCATGTCACTCTCCTTCCAGAGCAGGTTGTGCTGGTCTCGATTAATCCTGTGGTGGACTTTATGCATAGGAAGCCCCTTCACATGTCGTTTACAGTCCTTGGTGTCCAGGGTGGGCAGAGCAGGGAAGAGCCGCCATCCAGGACGAGTCCTTAGCCAGGGAACATCCCGTCCCCGATGTACCACATGTCTGGACAGATGGGGCAGACCTGCAGGCCCGTGCAGGAGGCCATGAGGAGTCTCTGCATGTGTGTGTGTGTACATACATGTGTCAGCATACAAGTGTGGGCACACGTGTGTTTGTGTGAATGCTCTGTGTTCCGCCGAGGTGGGGGGCAGAAGGGAGCGCCTCATTTTCCTGGGTTGGCAGTTTTGTGGCTTGATGCCTCTGGGAGTCGGGCACTTGCTGCACGTCCTGGTGTTCCTTACAGCCGTTTTGCCTGCAGCGGTCACACAGTTGAAAAATCTGGGTCCATGTGACTGCTCAGAGACTCCGCGAAGGCAAACAAGTAGGACTCCTGGCCATTTTGCAATGCCTGCTCATTAGACACATCTGGGGCCTTGTGAGTGAGTGCTGAGGATAAATAAGTATAAATATTATATTTGCCTCCAGGTTATCTTTAAAAATGTATTTGCCTCTCCCTCTCCCTCCCCCTCCCCAGCCCCCACCACCAACTGTCAGTGCCTCCTGAATGCTCCTGGGCATCGAAAGTGCCATACTGAGAGTCCGGGGTCCTTAGCAAGGTGTTTGCTTCCCCTGGGCTGGCCCCCATCACCCAGACCCTGAGGCAGCCAGAGGCAGCAGGGTACCCTGCGAGGCTCTTGATGTCCCCTGGGTGGAGAGGAGGGGTGTGAATGTCCCCTGCAGTGTTGAGAGCCTGAGCCTCCAAGCAACACCACACAAAGAGAGGACAAGAGGCTTCATCCTCACCAGCTGGGCCTGGCTGGCATGGCCAAGGCCACAAAGGAACCAGGGTCAGAGCATGGCCTAGGTGTGCCAACCCTCAGCTGGCCTGGTGCCACCACCTACGAGGGACAAAGTCCCTCATGTTGGGGCTGAGGGGGCCCAGACACCCCAATGTGTGGGTCATTTGATTTTAAGAAGGCAAAATCTACACAAATAACTCAAGGAAAAGTGGGGATTAGAGGGGAGGATAAGGAAACCCTGCCCCCCACACCACGACCACCATGACCCACCAAATCCGCAGTGTTTTCAAGGGGGATTTTGGATATTGGTATTTTTAGGAAGCACCCCATGTGATTCTGGCAACCAGCTAACACTGAGAGCCACTGATGCACAGGGGGAAGAGAAGAGGGTGTGTAGAGTCCTGCTCAGGGAGTTTGGGTCGGAATCCGCACTGCCGCAGAGCACCTTCCGTGACGTCCCTCCGTCCTCTCCAGGGCTACTGCAAGTGTCTGTTCCCTCTGCCCATGGCAGCCTCTCAGTGGTCTGAAATAGAAGCAGAGACCCTGCATGGATCTTCTCCAGGCTGAGCTGCCTCAGCTCTGCCTCATGGGACAATATTTCCCGTCCCCTCGCTGACCCCAGCTCCCAGCTCCTGTCCTCTAAATGAGCCCCATCTGCCACTGTCACCTAAAATATGGGTCACAGTGGGATTTGCTCAGTGTCCAGCCAAAATAGCAGGTCATGGACTGCCTGGACCATCTTGGGAGAGACTGTCCTCCCTCCCTCCTGCCTTCCCTAGACTCAGGCAAGAGACTGTCTTGGACTCTATATGTGGAAGGGGGTTGCAACACCCCAACAACATGAAAAATGTCCCCCTGAATGGCATGCAGTAATAGCTACCATTTGTTTAATGCTTCCTCTGTCCCAGGCACTCGATTCATTGCTTTATATGCATAGCATTATTTAATCTTTGTTATAATAAAGGTAGAGTTATTTTCCTTTTGCAGATGAAGAAACTAAAGGCTAGAGTATTGGATGACCCTCCTGCAGTCACACACCTGGGAAGAAGTAGAGGTGGTCTTTGAACCTTGGTCTTTCTCACCCCAAGGCTGTGCTCTTGACCATAGCTCTGTACTTACTGCCCATGGGATTTTCACAAAGCAACAGAATCCAGCTGCTCTTACGTGTTCCTCTCACTGACACTAAGGGAATGAGAGCTTCAAGGCCTCCCCATGGAGACCAGAGCTCCTCTAGAATCCTGTGAAGAGACCAAGCACCCCCGCTTACTGGAACATGACTGGTCTACATCGCTTACCTACACCCAGGGTCATGTCATTTGATTTTCTGGGCCCCCAGTGATGTGGCCAGAGACCATGGCCTATATCAAGCCTGGGAAATGGAATTTGGCTAGTAAGATGAGAAGAAAATTAGTGATGGAAGAGCCCTAGAAGTCGCCCCATCCACCCCCCTCATTACACACAAGGAAACCCATACCTAAAGAAGGCTTTCCAATGCCACTGAGCTACTTAGAGCTGCAATGGAAAATGGATTTCATTTCATATGCAAACTCTGGCTGGCTTTGAGCATTGTGTTGAGAAAACTTCTAGGTCCATATAAGGGCTCAGTGGGAAGGAATCCTGTAGTTAACCAGCAATGCCCATGATGCAGAAATAATGGCAGCAAGCATCAGGGCAATGCCAACCCAGGATTAGGTCTCAGTCTCCCAACTGCAAGTCCAATGCCCCTCAGGCACAAGTATTCTAGTCAATTATGAAACATTCTAGAAAATTTTATTCTAGAAAATTATGAAAAAAAGTACTTCAAAGTGTTTCAGTGGTTTTCTTAGGCATAACACATTTGGTTGCAAAGAAAAGAAACCCGCTCAAATTAGCTTAAGTAAATGAGAATTGGTTGTCCGGCTATGACAGGCAATCTCACAGACACTCGAGGACAGGAAATGGCACATCCAGCCCACGGGAGCCCAGAAGTGGAATTGGAACCTCAGGAACAGAAAGCCATTCTCTTTGCCCCTTAAAGCTGCAGGCGGCAGAAACTATTGGCTACTTGTACAAGAGCTCTACTCCCGCCTTCTTCCTTGCTAACAGGACCCAGAGTTTGCTCAGAAATCAGGCAGTAATGAATCCAGCCCAAGGATTGCGTCATAACTGGTCTAAACAAGTCTTGATAATCCTGTTCTCCTTTGCCAGTGGTTGGTGTGTCCCGGTTCTGGACAACGACACAGAAGGAAACGTCTGCAGGGAGCTTAATGAAAGAAAGAGACCCAAGAGAAGCTTATCCTTTCCTCCAGCCATAGGTGTGGCCATGTGCTGCTGCTGCCCTCTGACTGGTCCAGACTGGTGAGGCGGTTGCCCCCACTCCAAGCATCTGAGAGGAGGTCTGGGGTCACCTGCTGTAGCCATCTTGCCAAGATGAGGGGATAAGAGTATCATTAAACCTTTCTTAGTTTCCTGCTCTGCTTCTTGACACTGAAACATCCTTCATACTTTATTTCATCCTCTCCATACTTTGATGTGCTCAATCGTAAAATGGGACTAATAATAGGATTGTTCTAAGGATTAAAGGAGATGGTGCATATAAAGCACTTAGAACAGCGCTTGCACAATCATTTAGCAATCGTTACTGCTAGAAATCATTATTATTTGTGCCAGCTTATGTCCAAGGTGGCCACCATCCATTCCTTCCCTCCCTAGAACACGGCCGTTTCCCCCATCGGGAGGTGGATGTATCTCTCCCAGCCCTTGAGTCTAGGCTTGCACTGCTTGGACCAATAGAATAGGGTAGAAGTGATAGTACGCCAGTTCCAGGCCTAGCTTATAAATGACTGGCAATTTTTCTCCCCTTCTCTTCAGACACTTACTCTTAGGACAATTCCACTTAGAACCCAGCCACCACGCAGTAAGAAGCTCACTCAAGTCACATGAAGAGGCCACTTGTAGGTACTCTGGAAACAGCCCATGGCAGTTGCTAGGCAGCCTCAAGTGCTAGTTAGTGTCAGTGGCTACGGAATGCAGAAATCACTGTGGACATCCAGCCCAGCTGAGCTTTCAGATGACACCAGCACCAGCCATATCCTGATTAAAACAGCATGAGAGGCCGGGCATGGTAGCTCACACCTGTAATCCTAGCACTCTGGGAGGCCGAGGCAGGAGGATCACTTGAGGTTAGGAGTTCAAGACCAGCATGAGCAAGAGTGAGACCCCATCTCTACTAAAAACAGAAAAAATTAACCAGGCAAGGTAGTGTGCACCTGTAGTCCCAGCTACTCAGGAGGCTGAGGCAGAAGGATCCTTTGAGCCCAGGAGTTTGAGGTTGCTGTGAGCTAGGCTGATGCCACAGCACTCTAGCCCAGGCAACAGAGGGAGACTCTGTCTCAGAAAAAAAAAAAAAAAAAAACAGCATAATAGACCCTCAAATGAGAACCACCTATCCAAGTCCAGTCAGCCCACAGAACCATGAGAAACAATAATAAATTGTTGTTTTAAGTCACTAAGTTTTTGGCTGGTCTGTTACACAAGAAATAACCAAAACATTATTAATATGATTGTTATGTCTGCTTCTGTGTGTTTCCCCATAACTCTGACTTGCGTGTGAATGGGCATGTGTCCCAGGAGCAAGCAGACAAGTTGGAGCATCTACTCTGGCCCTCTCTCTGCACGACTATTCCATTCTACTGCCCAATAGCATCTTACTGATTCAATTCCTAGATCTCAGTTCCAAATGCCCAGGAGAAAGAATCTGATTGCTCAGGCTGGGCTAGGTGTTCACCCCTGATAAAATCGTTTGTAACCAAGAATGAAGGTCACATGCTCCCTAGCAGTACATGGGGTGGAGGTGGGAGGGCAGTCCCTAAGAAAGGAATGTGGGTATGGAGGAAATAGCAGGTGTCTCTTGCAAGGTGTCTCTCAGTTCACTTCTTCCGTGTTGGTTTCTCCCCCAAGCACAACATAACGTCAAGATGGCTGCAGCAGCTCCAGCCACTACGTCCTCTCAGCTTCAAATGTAGTGGAAGAGAACCAGACTCATTTCCGGTAGCTCCTCTAAAAGTCCTGGGATTCCTCTTGAACCAATCTGTAATCAAGGGCAAGAGATGCTTTGATTGGCAGGCCTGGACCAGAGACTCCACCTGTGGAAGCTGGAACTATTTCCAGAGAAGGGTGAATGGATGTTGGTGTGTGTTTGGAGGTGTGGGGGGTTCAGGGCATAAATAAAAAATCTCTGCCACACTCACCAAATACAAATGGGGGTTCCCAAAAACCTCAGGAGGAAGAGGGGGATATTCTGAGCAGTGGCCATTGTATTCTGGTCCCTGGAAGGCATAGCCCATTGGTGAACAATAAAAGGTCATCTCCTTAACCTCTCAATCTTAGGCAAGCTTCACTAGTCTCTCTGAGTCCTCTCTTCTCCAGGCTAAAAAGTTCTGGCTTCTTCTACACTTCTTCGTAGACCTCAGGCACACAAGATCACAGCAGCCACCCCTATGTGGGGCAGCTGCCAGCCTTACTGCCTGGCCACCTCTTCAACACTAATTATAGCAACAATAATAACATCTCTAGAAATCCACACCATCCAGTCAGGGCCACTTGGGGTGAGGCAGGGGCAAGTCTCTATTTTCTCAAGTCCTGCCTTAGCCTTTCTACTTCTAGCTATTTCTCTTTCCCTCAGGATCCTATTTTATCAGCATTTCTACTGGTTATAACTGCCCTCCAATGAGACCGGGTGCATGCTGTCTCCTTAAGACTGACAATTATGTGGCATGAAACAGAATGGGCATTCTCAGCCCCAGGGTGGCTTCATGGCTTTCTGAGGGGTAGGAAACAGCCATTTGGGAGAGGGTGGGTAGAAGAGGGCATCGGAAACCCCAGACTCTGTCTTGGCCCCAGAGCCATTCATCAACGGCTGACATTTCCCTTGTTGCTGGCCCAGGGCCAGGGGACTGAGTGGCTTATTTCTGTTGCATTACAGTTTGAGTCCATATGCAAACCAGAGGCCTGTGTCTATAAATAAGATATTATAGTTAAATCAATATTGATTATTAGGAGTTAGTGCTATATTTAAAGCCATAAAACTGAATAAATATTATGATAAAAGTGTCCTAAATCTCATGGGCAAAATCATTGAGCAAAACAAAGACACAGGCTTTGGACTGATGGAGCTGTGACCCCGTTTCCCACCCCCCTGCCCCGAGAGAAACCGCCAAGCAGATGGCTGTCCCTGGTGGGGGGCGGGGAGATGGAAAAACAACTTGGGGACAACGTCAATGACTTTCAACCCATTTCTCAGCCACATTCTTGGTTTTGTTCAGAGCCCGTGTTGCACACAACTCGGTGTACACTCAGACGATCTTCATGTCTAGTATCAGAAGAGTAGTCTATTCAGACTGTAATGACGATTGTACTCACCAAATTTATTTTTCTAAGATAATCTTGTTTCTGATTAAAAAGTAATTCATGTTTATTGTAGAAACTATAGAATGGTAAAATAAGCAAAAATTAAAAAATAAAGTTCACCCAGAATCCTACTACTTAGAGACAATCACTGTTAGCATTTTGGTGTACATCCTTCCAGTCATTTTTCTGCATATATATGCACACACATGTGCACTTATGTGTGTGTAAGCGTGGTCTGTGTATGTATGTATGTAAGTATTCATGTGCACTTATGTGTATGTGGCCTGTGTGTGTGATATAATTTTTAATAGAGGTGTAATAGCCAGACTGTTTTGCAATCTGGACAGATTAATTCTATTATAAGTACTGAAATTTATTTAATCAATCCCTTATTACTACATATTTATGTTGTTTCCAATACTAATTCAATTACTTTTCAGTTTTGTTCATTCTTTTTATAAGTGGAACTAAAAGGTGCTTGACTTTAGGAAATACGTCTTTATTTCTTTCCAGTTGATGAGAAGGAATGAAAGCTGAGGCAGGAACAAGGAGCCGTGTCCAGAAGAACAAAGGAAGTCACTGTGCTCCAGACTGTAGCGTGTGCGCTAGCGTGGTCCAGAGGCAGGAGCACGTGGTGACGGGCTCCAGTGGAAACCCCAGGTCACTAAGGCCTCCCGCTCAGTCTCTGCCACATTTCTCCTCACCTTGATGAGCCCCATGGAGCCCAGAGTCCTCTCGAGGCCCCGCACCGCCACATCCCAGAGCTAACTGCTCAGCGGGAGGCTGTGGGGTGCCCTCCTCACTAGTGAGCACCAGCTGGGAATGGCCGTCATTGCAAAGAGTCATGGCAGGAGGGCAGCTGCCCAATGCTCATCCCCAACTATGCACACGAAGAAGGCCATAGCCTTCACCTGCCTGGGGCATGGGGAAGACGTGTGACCTAAAGTTGGCCAGTCGGTCACTCACTGTCTCCTGGGACGCTGAATCCTGAGTGAGTAGCACAAGGATCATGGCCATGCAGAGGTTGACTTGGGGACAGTGGCAGAATTTGCCTCTGCCGAAAACCAGTTTTTCAGCTTCCTGCTTCCTGAATCCCAGACCTCCAAGGCTTCCTCAATCCCTGCCTTTCCCGTGTGTGAGCTCTCAGCCTCCCGTTGATCACTGTTATTCATCAGGGTTGTGTGGAAGCTGAAAAGTCCCACAATCTGCGATCTGCAAGTTGGAAACCCAGGAAAGCCAGTGGTGCAAACGCCAGACTGAGACTGGAGGCCTGAGAGCCAGGAACGCCAGTGCAGCTCCCAGTCCGAGGGCAGGTGAGAACCAGTGTCTCAGCTCAAGCAGGCAGGCAGAGAGAACCAGTTCAACCTCCCTCAGCCTTTTCGTCCTACGCAGGCCCTCAGGAGACAGGATGAGGCCCACCCCCACACTGGGAGGGCGACCTGCTTTACTCAGTCCTCTAATTCAAATGCCGATCTCTTGCCACCCAGAAATAATGTTTAACCAGATATCTGGGCATCCCATAGCCAGTCAGGTTAACACATCAACATAACCATCACAACCAGTTATGCTGAGTTAGTTCTGTTACTTGCAGACAAGAATGCTTACTGAAATCTACTTCCTCCCCCACTCCACCACTCATCCTTCAAGGCAAAAATTAAATGTCACTTCCTCTCTGAAGCCCTCCCCTAGCCCCTAAAAGTAATCAGTATTATCTTTCTGCCTCACTTCCACAGCCCTTTTCTTATAATTCTTATAGCATTTATTTTGTCCTATCTGATATTATAGGTAATTTTTGCATGACACGGAGCCAGAGTTGTGTTCTATACCATAATCACAAGAGCCCGTTGAATGAATGAATGAATAGGTATAACACGCTTTGTGTTCACCCACCAACTGATTAACCTGTGTTTACAGGGACACTGGATATTGTCCAGTATTTAGTAGAAATAAAACGTCACAAGCATTTCCATCTTCTACAGGCGTGAACGAAGTATTCCTGGTGGGAACACACAAGCATTACGTTGTCGGTGTTTCCTAGTGCTTTGTATTGTGTCCAGCCATAGCTGGTGCACCTGACTATCGTCAGAGCCTAGCTACTCCTCATGATTCTACATCAGCATCACAAACTGGCCACCCACGGGCCAAATACATCCTGTAGCTTTGTTTGGCCCACACCGATATTTTCTTTTAATTGACTTAGTTGCCAACATTTAAAATTAAGGAAATGTCATGTAAAATTCCAGATTTCCGACTTCTCCTGAAAACACAGAAGACGCGGCAGCACCAGGTCCAACTGCCCGTGTGTCAACAATCAGCCGGGGCCAAGTGGTGGCTCCGCCCCGGCCCTCTGCCCCGCTCCCTTTGCGTGGAGCATGAACTGGCGCCAGGCACAGTCCACACACAGCCGCTTCGCTCACTGCCTGCCTAGCCCCTGAAGACATCACTACCCTTGGGCTCTGCTCGCTGAGGTTGATCAGTAAGGGTGAAAAGACAGCCGTATGGGGGACACATAAGGATAATGTTCCCTCGTTGGGCTTAAGAGTTTCCAGAGTACCATAGGCAGGGAAAGGCATATGTAGAGAATTCTGGAAAACTACCCTCCTCATTCTATTCCCACTTTGCCCCATAGAGGATTTGCCTGTCTCTGCAAAACTAAAACCAAGTTCTTCCTTTCTCCTTCAGCGTCCAGGGGCACAAGTTCATCCTTCCTAACAGGCAGAGGGTTCTGGCATCCGAAGTCCAAAGCAGAGGCAGGAGTCAAGGCCAGGCCTTTCCATCCTGCTACACTGTGGTGTAAACACAGTCCAGGGGGATGGAATTAATTTACCCCAATGTACAATGAAGAAGGTGAAGCCCAGAGAGATGAAATGAGTTATCCAAGGTCACACGGCTTATGAGTGGCCCGTCTGGGACTCACACCCAGATGATCTGATTTCAAGCCCACTGCTCTTGCGCCCTCCTAGAGGCATCCAGGGATCAGCCAGGCTGGGGAGGGGCTCAGCCAGCACATCAGGTGGCTCCTCAGCCTCCGAGTGGTGTAGGAGCATCTCCTGCCACTAACACCGCGTCTCCTGGCTAACACAGGCCAACAGAGACGAGGGCTTTGGCTCTAAGGACAAAGAGCAGTCAGGGGTGGGAGGATGACCAAGTCCCTTCCCCAGGGGCTCAGTTCATGATGGGACCCAGCCAAGCTGTTCCCCCAGGGCAGATTGTCTCTAGGCAAGAAGTGTTTGGCATACAGACTCTCTCGACACCAGGTCATCAGAGCAGGAGGGTGGGAAAGAGATGGAGTTCTTGTTCAGGGGCCTCTAGGAAGGAGGCCCAGGGAGGGAGAAGGGCGTAAGGTCCTGAGCAGATGTCCTTGCTCCCTCTTTCTCTCGCCCCCCACGCTCCATCTGCAAGCCTGATGGCACTTCCTCCAAATCAAATCCTGAGCCCACCACACCCCTTCCCGTCCAGTTCTACCTCCCTCAACCTCGCCACGTGGCTGCAATGGCCCCTGGCTCCTGCATCCACACTTGATCTCATGCAACCCACTCTCAGCGCCGCAGCTAGAGCGAGCTTTCCAAACCGCAGTCAGAACTCATCTGATCTGCTCATCAGCCTCGGAATAAAACCTAAATTCTCTACAAGGTCCAGCGTGCTGTGGCCTTTAACAACCTCTTGAAATGCGATTCCTGCTGGTCTTCCCCAGACACACGACACTCTAGCTAACAACAGCCTTTTTCTGTTCCTTGAACCCAGCCAAGCTCGTTCCCGTCTCCAGCTCGCCTCACCAGTCAAGCTGTCTGCCTGGAACATTCACACGTCTCTGTACGGCTGCCCCTTCATGTCATCTGGGTCTCAGCTCAAACGGCACCTCCTCAGAGAACCCTTCCTGATCCCCAGTCTACAGTTCACCTCTGGTCATTTTCATTCACATCATCCGATTTTATTTCCTTCACAGGATTAACGCTATCTAAAATTGTCTTATTTAAGTATTTGTTTCTTGTTTATTGACGGTCTCACCCCACTAAGAATCTGAATTCATGAGAGCAGAGCCAGTGTCTATCTTGTTCAATACTGTTTCCCCCACTGAGTGGCACATAGTAATATGTAATAAATAGTTGTTAAGTTAATTAGCTAATTAATTGTCCAGGTGAGAGATGACGGGGCCTGATCTAAAGCAGTTGCATCAAGAGTGAAATGGAGACAATAAATGTGAGAAGTATTTAAGAACTAGAATCAATAGGACAAGCTATAAAGAGGAGATGAGACGGCAGAGGCCCCGGGTTTGCACAGCCTGGGTGAAGAAATCATTCATCAATATTGGTAATTTATGGGGAGGGGATGATGATGAGTTCGATGTCAGAAGGTGACCCAAAATCTAACAGGACAGACAAAGCAAGACCAGAAAGGGATCCTGAGAAGGTGTTTCTGGAGACGTAGAAGAGCTGTGAGGGTGTGGCTAGAGAGAAAACCTTCCAAGGAGAAGGGGGTGGTCAAAAATTTCAGAGTAGAACTTGGAGGTACAGGCTGGAAAGTACTGTCCTTGAGATTCAGGGCCCATCAGGGGCCTCCTTAGCGTAGTCTCGGGCAGGGGGGCTCTGGATGGACACCAGATCAGAGTAAATGAGAGGGAAAGACGTGGACACAATGATGGAGTGGAAACTGACTCAGTCAATCGAAGATAAGGTAATGGCCAGGAAGGACAGGAGTCGAAAAATGATTTTTTTTTTTAAGTGGGAATGGACTGGCATATATGTAGCCGAAACCTTTGATTATGTGTTAGTCTATAACATGGTTTAAGTTTTTTCCCAAAGGGCTGCTAGTGACCATGCAAATCACCATATGAATTTGCTCTGGGTACTCAGCAATGTTATGGTATGAATGAATGTTGAAACTGCCCAGAAGAGAAACCCCTGAGCCAGGTACCAAATTCCTCCACCAACATGGGAAAATAAAAGAAGAAATGACTGTGAGAAAGAGACGTAACGAGTGACACAGCAGATAATATGACCCTCAAAGTCCTGGCCGGGGGTGAGACAGGGGGTGGGCGATGCAGGGCTCTGCTTTAATGGTCTCTGAAACGCCCCCCACCCACCCACCACCACCTGGCTCTGACGAAGAGAAGCTGAGCAGAACCACATCTTAACAGCAACAGGAAGACGCGGCCCTGGAACCGTCACTTGGATTTTACTTCCGGCTTTACCACCAACTATGTGACCGCTCTTTGGGCCTCAATTTGCCCATCTGTACTTTGGGGACACTGACCTAAACCTTCTCTGAGAATCCACCAGCTCTGACACTGTCTCTGAAGCCAGTCTGCCTGGATTTGTATCCCAGCTCTGCTATTTTCTACCTGTGTGACCTTGGGTGAGTTACTTAACTTTTCGGTACCTCAGTTTCCTCATTTTTAAAGCAGGACTAATAATCTCCCTACCTCGTTGTGAGGACTAAATGAAGATTAATATATGTATTACCCTCAGGATAGTGCCAGGTGCCTAGAGAGCACCATACAGGCTTTGGCGAATGTTGTTATTGTAGTAGCCACTCGATCCAGGGAGACCCCCAAGTGAGAGGCTGAAGCATGCTGATCTCATTTGGAAGGGCAAGAGAGAAGAAACTCTAGAACAGGTCTGCAAACTTTTTCTACAAAGGACCACATAATGGATATTTTAGGCTTTGTAGGTCATATTGTTTCTGTTGTAACTATTCGATTCTGCCATTGCAGTGGAAAGTAGCCACAGACAACATGTAAACAAATGGGCATGACTGTTTTCCAATAAAACTTTATTTACAAAAATAGGCAGTGGACTGGATTTGGCCAACAGGCTATGGTCTGCTGGCCCCTGTTCTAGAACAAAAGTCCCTGGAAAGAGGGATGGTGAGTTTTCCTTCCTGGTGGGGAGAACTGAGAGATCTCATGCAGCCAGACCCAAGACAGAGGTCTGATCACTCTGGCTGCAAGCTCACTAAAAAAAGAAAGCTCCCAACTCACAGAACGAGCAAATAATAAACGAGTTTTAAAAATAATTAAAATTGAAAATTGATTGTCTGGGCTAGAGCAGATTTATGCAAAGGGTCCCTGCTCCACAGGGAGTGGAAGGAGGGTTTCTAAGCTCTGTGTTGAACAAGCTAAGCATTTTTTCAGATTATTCCCAGCATAATATGCCAAAGGGAATAGGCTCCATTTATTATTTCCTTAAAAAAATCAATGGGCTGAAACATTCCCTCTAGACCTATAATATTTATTTCAATGTTCTGTCAATAAATATAACAAGGTTAGCTTTCTATCAGTTTAGTTGGAAGAATCATTTGAGGGAAGTTCTATTTGTTAAGCTCGATTACAGAAAGCAATCAATAGGGAAAATTCCCTGGTCACTACAGGCAAGAAAGATGGAGCTCAGAGGAGCCATCGCAGGAAGGAGATTGATGCCACTGCCCCATAACCCCTCCCTCCTTCCCCCAAAGGTGGGAGATGTGGGTGCAACCTTGAGTTACGGGGTGTCAGGCTGGAGTAGTCCCCATCTGGTGCTGACAGGGAAACTCAGGGCCAGAGAGAGAAAAGGAATTATTCAGAGTCACAGAGTGGCAGAATCAGAACTAAAATCCAGATATCCTGATCTCAGATTTCTCCCAGGTCTGAAGCTACTCAGTTGACTCAGGTTGGACAATGAAATACAGAGAACCATGGAAAACGAATGTCTTTCTCTTTCATTTGAATTCAGCTTTGTTGGATAAGGCTTTTCAAAAGATGGATCTAGGTAGGATGGCCTCAGAAAGGTGTTAAAAGGAAGCGCAAAAATATGCCTTCTGTGAGTTGGGGATTGCTGGATGCTTGGAGATTTGGGGGAGATGTCTCACCATTTTATCCTCCAATACAAAAACACACACACAGAGGCACACGTTCCCCCTGGCTGAGCTGGCAGGTGTGTTCTTTCCCCTAAAACTTGAGTCTCACCTTTCAGCATTGCTGCTGGACTTGGCTGGACCTTCTCATCTGTACCTACGCCTTCCAGGACAAGAGCCAAGGGAAACATGGATTTGACCAGCTGGCTCAGCTTCACCATGTTCTTAGCTGGGTGAAGTCATTTCCACTTCTCCAAGTCTCTCTTTCCCGTCTATTAAGTGGGAATAATAATGATGACACCTCACTCATAGGTTGTTAGAAGGAGTATTGCTGGAAAGATAAAAATAATTATTAGTATCATTGGTCATTGAATTATTATCATTAATAGTATTTATTGAATGTTTTCTGTATGCCAAACATTGAACTAAGCATGTTATATGCTTACTATCACATTTAATTCTCACAACAACACTATGAGATAGATAATAAAAATATCTTCATATTACAAAAATGGAAAATAAGGCTTGGAGATTAAATAACTTGCCCAAGGTCACAAAGTGAGAAAATGTGAAGATTTGAACCCATGTTATCCAACTCCAAAGCCTGTACTTAAAAGCTCTACCATCAGAAAGATTCCAGCAGTGTCCCGATCTGGAAGGACACTTGTCTTTCCCCTCCACGCCCATCCCCCAATCTACCTCACTCAGAAAAGCTGGGTCCCAGGATGCTTGGGGGTCTTCACCTCCCACCTCCGAGTCCTCATGGCCTTGAGTATACAAAGGAGGCTTCAGTGAATCAAGTGTATTATGGAGACCATCCAAAGACATGCCTCGCTCACCTAGAGACTAAATTATCCCTTAACAGAAAGTAGCCACAACTCTCCTCGACTGTCACGTGGGAAAAGAATTTAACAAATGTGGATAAACAATTATTTCTTTTTTTTTTTTTTTTTTTGAGACAGAGTCTCACTGTGTTGCCCGGGCTAGAGTGCCGTGGCGTCATCCTAGCTCACAGCAACCTCAAACTCCTGGGCTCAAGGGATCCTCCTGCCTCAGCCTCCCGAGTAGCTGGGACTACAGGCATGCACCACCATGCCCGGCTAATTTTTTTTTCTATATATTTTTAGTTGTCCATTTAATTTCTTTCTATTTTTAGTAAAGACAGGATCTCGCTCTTGCTCAGGCTGGTTTCGAACTCCTGAGCTCAAACAATCCGCCCGCCTCGGCCTCCCAGAGAGCTAGGATTACAGGCATGAGCCACCGTGCCCAGCCAACAATTATTTCTTGAGTTTCTACTATGCCAAGTATTATTTTAGGTGCCATAAATACAAATATATTCAACAGCCTGCTGTACACTACTTTCTGGACATTTATCAGTGTATCCAAAACTGAATTCAATATCCCACCATCCAGTCCCCTAAGCCGGGGGGAATAATCAGGCTCTGCCCCACCTCTCACGTTGCCCAGTACACATTTACCGGGTCCCTACTAAGTCCCAGGTGATGCATCGCCAGGCTCTGGTCATTTTGGGGTCACTGTCGCCATCTCTAGATATTACCTTGTGCAGGCCTTAGGAAATCCAGGCTCTAGGAAGAGTGTCTGGGCAGCCCAAATCATCTGGATCCATGAAATAATAAACACCATAATCCAATGGATCAGGCTTGCCCGGCCCCTGAGCACCAACACAGTCACATTACTCTGATAACTTGGAGCCCCAGCTGACACACAGCAGGAAATCCAGTCTTCTGAAGAGTCATCTTCAACTCCACTTCCTTGCACCTCCCCTACCAATTATCTCTGGAAATCTTAAGGACTGCCACTGTGTGTCTGCAATTCTGTCCTGACCCCTGCTCATTGCGGTCATAATCAACTAAACACCACAGCCTTGGGGCCCAAAAGTTTTGCAGAGGTGCCACTCAGAGCGGCTCCACCAGAACTGGAACGCAGAGTCTTTGCTCTCCTGAAGAAAGAACAGTCTCTCTCTGTTAGGCTAAGCCAGAGAGATCCTACCATAGTTCTTGAGCATCACAGTGCTTCAATATTCTTTAATTCACACAGACAGCCCTGTCCTCCCAGAAGACAGCTGCTGGTAAGAGATCTAAGCAGGGCTTGTCCTAGAGCCACGGACCAGCCTTACAGAGGACAAGGAGTGCACAGATAAACATGTTTGCATGCACTAAGACAAAGCTCTAAACAAATTGTTCTGAAACGGATAAAGGGAACCCTTGTCCTACTGATTCTGTTCCCTAAATATCTTGAGTCCATCTACTTCTCTCTCCATCTCTACCACCACCATCATACAAGTCCACACCACCACCATCTCTTATGTGGGCTACTATCATTGCCTCCTAACTGGACTTCCCAAGTCCACTCCAGCCTCTCTAATGTGCTCTCCACACAGCCACCAGAGTTATCTTTTTTAAATGCAAATCTGATCGTGTCCCCCCTTGCTTAAAACCCTTCAATGAATTCTGTTGCACCTAAGACACGATGTAAAATCTCATTGCCTTACTATGTTGTCCTCTAGAGCAGAACCTGAGACGTGGACTTTGATGCAAGAGATAGTCCCGAAGAAGCACAGGTAAAGTAGGGAAGGGGGAAAGGTCACGGGGAAGGCAGAAAAGTTCTAGACAGATTCCTCATTATCCCCATTATGCAGCAGCAAACCTAGCTCCTCTCTCTGTGTGCTGGTCTACTAGCACAAGGAACCCAAAACAACTTGGTGGGAATCTTCGTTTTGGGTTCAATGGAATCTTTACTGTTTCCCCTGGTGGAAGTGAATCACTCCTTGGGACCAAGATCTCTAATCCTACAGAGGCTTAAGATTCTCAGACAGGAAGCACAAGTTCCCCCAAGTTGGTCCTTGGAAGTGATGATGAGCCCAATCCCACTTTCACCCCTTGCTTCCCAGATCCATATATTCTAGCTATTGTGACTCAACACCACTCAATGCCCATTAGCATAACATCCATACCACATCCTGGAAGACAGAATTCCAACCTTGCCGGCTAGCATTCATCAAGCTGCCACTTTAACTGAGTTTTTAAGGAATCATGACAACATTTTATCAGGCCAGCAGCATCCAAATGATTTGATATATACTAGGACCAGTGCATCCCAATGTCATGTGTCCGTTGTCATACCTTCTTTGCTGTAAAGCGGGGCTCTTGATCTGAGCTGATGCTCTGTGGGATTCCACATCACCAAACTAAACACTCTGTAAGCCCTTGGACATTGGTGCTGTCATAAGCACCACAGGCAGGGAAGACAAACCCATAGCCAGAGTATTTGTCTTTCTCAGTAAGGACAAATTGCTGCCCCTTCCAGAGGCAGTTGCCACCAAGTGGCTGGTTATTCTCCACCAGAATCACATTCATACAGGAGCTCAGTGGTGGTCTCTGCTGCTGACAGGCCACACACATAGCAGCTGCATTCGCTAGACCCATCTTGGAAAGAGGGAACCCATGTTGTCGAGCCTGTGCAGAGCCTCCTCCTGGCCACAGTGCTACTCTTTGCATGCACAGGACGGCTGAGGACAGAGAGGCTGCCTGACATCCAATGGACAAGTCTTCTTGTCCTCTAATTGTTTAATGCCTTTTCTCACTAGTGAGCATTCATGTGAGACACAAAAAGACAAAAATGTTGTGTGCTAGGGCCATCCATACCACTTATCCCTAGACTCCTTGTCTCTGACATTCAATCTTGCTCCTTCCAGGTCCCTGACCAATTAGCCAAGCAATGCATGTTAGTCTATGATAAACTCACTTCAGATCACTTTTCCCTCCATAAAAAGTTGGTGACCAAACTGTACCACCTGAAGTTCTACCTAGTGGAAGATTTCCTCTGAACACTGTTCTTTGGGGTCACCAATACACTGAACTGGTCCATCTGTGAACCAAATCAGGATTCTTCCTCCTCTATCAGCTGGTCATGGGGATCTCAGGACAAAGGGATAGATCTGAGCTGAGAGGAAGGTGTCAGTTCAACAGATCGATCACGTGGGAGTCTAAGACACCTGTGCACATACTCCAGCCACTGAACCTCTTCAGATTTGACTCAAAAATACCATTTCCTCCATAAAATGGATTGCGGATGTATCCACACAACCTAATGACTCAGATATGATACTCTCTAACTCATGATGGGCAGCTCTGGCCACATAGTCATTTAATGGTCCGTGGCCAGGTGTTCAGTCTCTGCTAGGGCCCAGTAGCACTCCAGGAGCTGGTTTTCTAGAATTGAGTAGTTCTCTGCTACAGAAGGCATAGGCTTGCTCCATAACTCCAGGGGTTTTCCCTGTGACTCTCCTAATAGAACTTACGAGACTCTACTATTGATACCTCTAACATTATTGTATTTATCAGGTCATATGGCCCAAGAAGTAGGGAAGTTTAAACTGCAACCTGGGCTTGCTACTGAACTCTCTTTTAATCTAGGTTTCCGTCAAAATTGGCAACCTCCTGGGCTACTAAATAAATGGGTTAGAACACTACTCCCAAGTGTAGTATTCACTGCCTCAAAACTTCAAAGAGGCTCACCAAGCACTATGCCTCTTTTTAGTGGTAGGAGATTCAAGGAGCAATACCTCTAAAAGCTTCATCAATGCATCAAGCCCTGAATCTTTGCACGGTTTATCTCCCACCAGTGGACACACATGTCTCTTACTAGAGCATCCAAGAACTTGCCACTTCCTGTTCACTGAGTTCAACGAGAATTATACCATCAGTAGAGAAGACCAGCAAGATGGTTTTGGAATGTCAAGACAATCAAAGTCCCTTTAGACTATATTGTGACAGAGAGCAAGAAAATCAACATAGCCTTGAGGCAAGACAGTGAATATATATTGCTGTCCTTCCCATGTGAATACAAACTGCTTCTAATCCTTTTTTCTGATGTGAATTGAAAAGATCAAATACTGCATATCGAGTGCTGGAGGCTATGTTGATCTGTTCTAGTGAAGATACCCTATCTATCACAGCAGCTACAATTGGGGCTACCACTTGTTTTGGCAGTCCACTGTCATTATCCTTGACCAACCTGGATTTTTCAGGGCTCTATCAATATACCGAATGGAAATGTGCTTTGGAAAACTAACCCCTAAGTCCTTTAAGCCTTTGATGACAGCATTAATTGTGACAACCCCACCTAAGATGTGGAATTGTTTTTGATTTAATATCTTGGCCAACGAGTTAGCATTTTTAAAGGCCTCCATTTGGGCTTCTTACAGTAATGGTAAAGGAGTCAATGTGAAGGCTTTGGCAACTGCTAACTATATGCATTCATTCTAATTATGGACTCAGAAACCAGGAAAATGAACAAAGAGTCAGTGTGTGGGTCCATTGGTCCCACTGTGAGACAGAGTTAAGCTAGGGCTCCTTTATCACTCACTCGACCTTAACATGCCCCAATTTTAATATAGGAGCCACTGTGGCATTTTGGGTTCCCAGCTCAGACTCAAAAGATCTTATTGTTCCCTCTTTCCCTAATGTTCAGTTACTCCGATAAACAGCTATTAGGTCCCTTTGGAGAAGGACTGGGGAAGTGCTTGTTGCACATAGTTGAAGGGGCATTGCAGAGTCCTTCCTCAAGGGGCCTTGGCCTCCCCTTCCATCAATGGCCTCTGGGCCTGAAAAATTGTGGCTCAGATCTGAAAAATGGGTAAAGATTCATTATTTTCTATTACAGAGGCTGCCATAAGCCTTGATCTTTTTTGCTCACCAGCTCTTAATTTTTCTTGTTACGTAAGTTAAGTAGTACCCTTGTTGGCTGCCATGTGTCTAGCTCATAGAAATGTGATCTATAGCTCTCAGCACAGGTCCTTTTGGGCCAAGACCTCTAGCTGCCACTTGGCTGTGCTACTTGATGTGATAAACAAATCTACCTTTCCTCTTTCAGTTACCTGCTGGCACCTGGCCTCTGCTATTCCAAAGTCCTTCCCATTGTCATCAGAGAGCCCAGTTCTATGGCGGCATCTCTTGCCATCAACCCTTGCTTCCAGAAGATGGCCACTACTGAGCTCGTTGATGATGTTGTGCACCCCTGACTAGGGCATTCCTCATTGCTTTAGTGGAGGGAGTATTCTCTGGACCCTTCTAGAAAACATAGTTAGCTGGTGTCATAGTCTCATGCCCCAACTCTAAATCTTCTGATCCTTTCCTCGATACTCTACTAAGGCAATCCCAGCATCTCCATCTAATTTACTGCAGTCCAAGCTTCACGGAGACATCCGGCAGCATATTAGCACTAACTCCAAGTGTCCATGCTAGACATTAAATCCTGACTCCCAAGAAAGTATTCCTATATCAACAAACACTCCCTGATCTAGACTTATGGTCCCACCCCCACTCCTGCCCCAGCCCCAAACCTTCAGGATCCAACTCTACATGAATTCCCCTGGTTCCTGCAGGGCCATTATGGCAGTCTGTGCAGCTTTTTCGGTGAATAAGCTATATTCTCCTGGAGCAGGATCTGAACTTCCTTGCTTGAGCTATGCTGAGACCTGACCCCAGTTAGTTTTTCTTCTTCTATGGTGACTTTGAGAGTCACCTGTTAAAAATGGAGGCGCCACACAATGGAAGGAGCCTGGGTCCCTAATTGCCACTTGGAAAAAAGTCACCATTTACTAGGACATCTATTTTGGAAGCAAGAAATAAACTCTTATTCTGTTAAGATACTGAGATGTTAACAGTTTATCTGTTATAGCAGCTGGCCTTACAGCTAATACAATGCTCTAGTTACTTCTATGCCTCAAAATCCAGAACAAACTGATTCAAAGCTCCAGAGAGAGGAGGAAAACATCCCCTAAGACTAAATTCTACCTCCCCTCTCCTTCTTTCTTCTCCAGGATTAACCTCCTCCCAGGATGATTGAAATTGGAAATGTCAGTCCCTTCCAAGAGAAGTGTTATCCCCCACCCACAAAGGTGTGGTCAGACCTTAAAGCCCCAAAAATGATTTGACATTAACACATTTCCCAAAGTCTGAGTTCTTCAGCCTTAATCCCACCTACAGGTCCTCACTGGCCCCACAGGTTGGGCTAGGCTATGCTCAGCCCGGTTTCTTTCTATTCTCTCATCAACATTTCAAAAAGTCTCACTCATGCTCACCTTATTCCAAAACAATGGTTTTTGAATCAAAAGAGAAGGAAAAAGAAGAGAAAGATGAAAAAGAGAAGAAAGAGAAAGAGAAGAGAGGTAAGAGGACTATTTGTAAAAGATGCTACTGTGCTATCTCTACCCCACAAATCATCCACACTGGAGACCTCAGGAGACGTCTCCTATTTGGTCAGAGTCCAGGCCAGGGAGTAGGATGGCGTCGGAGAAAGAACTCTACACCTAGCATCTGGAAAACAGATTCTGGACCTGACTCAGATGCTCACTGGCCTTGAGCTTTGTCTAGTCTCTAGGTCTTGGTTTTTGCAGCTGGAGGTAATTCCAGGCGACAGAGGCTGGAGGTAGGAATGAGAGCAAATAATAGCCCAAAGCAGACAGAAATGGAGCTAACATCCCTCACATCAGTGCCGCAGCCACTATCACTGCCACCAAACCACAACCAGTACCATTCGACCATTCACGCAGGGAATACATATTTGCCTGTGCTGGGAACACAAGAACAACAAGGAATCACAGACCCTGCTCTCCTAGAGCTTACATTCTAGTGGAAGAAACAAGTGCTCATCAGATCATCAAACAAATTAGTGTGTAATTACAAACTGACATAAATATTCTGAAAGGAAGCAATACATTCTGTGAAGGCAGATAAGAATAAGCTGGCTTAAATGTGTCTCTGAGGACATAACATTTGAACTGACATCTGAAGCATGCATAGGAGTTAACCAGGCAAAAAGGAGAGGGTGGGGGAAGCACATTCTGAGCAGATGGTATAACAGGTGCCAAGGCTCTGCGATGAGGGAGTGGGACAGGAACGTGTCGGTGAAAGTGTAAGGCCAAAGGGGAGACCACGCTGAAATGAGGCTAGAAGGGCAGACAAGGCCACGTCCTGTGGTCTCTCCAACACGTTGAAGATGTCTGTCTTCTTGGTAAGAGCAATGGGAGGCCACGGAAGAGATTTAGAAGGGGGAAGGAACATGACCAGACTGGTGTTTGGAAAGAATCCCTGTGGCTTCGGTGTGGATGATGAATTGCAGGTAGCAAAAAGATGAGTTAGAAGCCTTCACAGTAATTCAGGAGATGGTGGGGGCTTAGACTCTGAGTATGAAATCAACAGGACTTGGGGAGGGGTGGAAAATGGGCTAAGAGCAGCTGCAGCTGACATCTTGTGCTCTCAGTGTCTCATAAAATTTGCAAGGTTCTTTTGGTTTTGAACAATGGGATCTCATCTTACACAGGGGGTTAGATTTTGAAGTCTGTGCATAAGACAGGAATTGCATGTAGTCAAAAGTACTCTTGAAAAATTCTTAAGCCACTCATACAGTACAGTATACATGGGTTTGTTTATACAGCCATGAACAGAAATTTTTAGGCACACTAAAGTTAGAGAGCCACTGAACTAGAATAAAGAAAGCAACAGAAGGAAAGCCCATATGCAAATGTCTGGGCATTCAAATCACTCTGCCTTTAAGACAACTATTCAAATCTCTAGCAGTGAATGAGGGGAGCTGGCGGGGAGGGGGAGGGAAGAAATGTACATATAGGAGACAGAGATAGGAATTTTTTAATGGTCCCACTTTCCCAAATATTTATTCCATTCAATGTTAATATTAAGCCCTTACAACTGTAACACATATTAATATATTAGGTGCTTATTTTAGTTGGCCTGTGTGTTGGATTCCCACCCCAACATCTCCAGCCTCTACTTCTTCTTCCCCAAAGGTGAGTTCTTCCCCCAGAGGCCCATCCCAATCCCACTCCGGATCTACCTGAATGCCAGGATGAGCTCAGCTTGGGTCAAGCCAGTACCCTGGTATCTGGCAGAATAGCCTTGGTCATGCTCCCATAACAAACAACCCCTTCATCTTAGTGGCTTAAAACAATAAATATTTCTTACTCCTGCTGCATGGGCATGATGGGTTGGTTGGGGCTCTGCTCCATGAATCCTCATCCAACCGACGGAGCTGACACCATCTCAGCCCCTGCCAGTCACCCAGGCAGAGGAAAAGAGAGCTCCGGAGGGCCTCACACAGCAATTAAGTGCCCACACATGGCACGAGTCACTTCCATTCACTACTCATTGGCCAGAATTCATCACAAGGCTTCACCCAACCACAAGAGGGCCAAGAAGTGCAATCCTCCATGTGTTCAGCAGGTGCATCGCCAGAAATATTTGACAAACAACACTAATGACTTCCACATGCTCTAAATGTACAATGACAAGAGAGAGAAGAGACAAGCTTTAATTATTAAGTCTGTGTTTGGATCTGGGGCCCTGTGTAACCATGTGGCTGGATAAAATGTGCCCCCACTCATGCCCCAGGGGGCAGAGTCTGTGCCCAGAAATAGACTTCCAGACAGCATTTGGATGTGCTATCGTGAAAATTAAAGAGATGTCCCAATAGAGGCAGCTGACAGCCTGCGTCTTGGCTCCAATACCTCTCTACCCCTCCCCACGCTCTATGGGGACCATCCACAGTACGAGGAATACTAGGGCTGGAGCTCACTGTCACCAAAATCTCTGGCAGCTCCTGGAAGTGCCTGGGCTAGGGGCAATGGATGTGCAGCTGAATCCCTGCCCCCAAGGAGAGTCCTAGTGTAAGGACTGTCCGATGCTGTAGTAGATAGTTCCAAAGATCAGCAGCCACTCCCTCTCATCCCTAGACACAAACGATGCTCCTCCCATCAGCAGGTGGAACCCATTTCCCCTTCTCGTGGGTCTGGCAGGCCGTGTGACTTGCTTTGACCAATACCGTGTGGCCGAAGTGAGGCTCCAAACCTTATAAGCTCAAGCCTTAAGAAAAATGGCCACTTCCGCTTTCTCCCTCTTGGAGCCCAGCTGCATGGCACAGGAGACCAGGGCTCGACTGCTGGGCGATGAGAGCCCAGGTGGGCAGAAGCCCCCCCTGGAGGATAAGCGGCCTTCTCAGACATTCCAGCTGCAGCAGAGCTCCCAGCCGAGTGCAGCCACACGAGTGACCTAAACTACACCAGATGGTGCAGATCTGCCCAGTCGAGGCCAGTCAGCCCATAAAATCACGAGGAAAAAAAAAAAAAATCAATCGTCATTTTAAGTCACTACCTTTGGGGATGGTTTGTTACACAGCAACACATAACTAAAAAACACACAATATCAGACATGTATGCATGGTTCTGAGGGAGCCCAGAGAAAGATGATCTAAGAATACCTTAAAAGGTGCTTTAGATTGGGTTCTCTGGAAACAGACTTCAAAATAGAGTCGGGGTGTGAGGGTGTTCTGTAGAGACACACGCATAAAGCAGTGAGGAAGCTAGGATTGGACCAGCCATACGGCAGCAACTGAGACCTCCGCCAACGCTTTGAGAAGCTCTGAAGGTGGGAAGGAAATTCAGGGTTGTCCTAAACTGAGGCAAGGGGGCCAGGGCTGTGCATCCCCTCCTCGGCCAGCATTAGCTGGGGGCTGACCCCAGGGGCGGGGGGCATCATAACCTCGGGCAAGGTGGCTGTCTGGTAGCAGACAGCCCCATGGAGGGACACGGCTAGGAGCTCGTACTCCCAGTGGCTGAGGAGAGAGGCGCCAGCCCTGAAGAGGGAGCTGGAAGAGAACACAGTGTCCCCACAGGAGGTGACGCAGTGGCACTTGAGCTGAGACAAGAAAGGAAAGGGAGAGTTTCCAGGCAAAGGCACCGACACGGGAACTCACACGTCAAGCACAAAAAGAAGAAGACATAGAAAAAGGGGTGAGAGGGGAAGCAACACTGAGCAGAGAAATGGAGATTTTATCCTGAGGCAACAGGGAGCCACTGAAGAGTTCTGAGCAGGGCAGAGATGTGGTGAGATCTCTGTCTGAAAAGATTCCTCTGACAGCAACGTGAAAGGTGGAGGCTGGAGGGAGAGAAATGAAGTTAAACTCCCAGCTCCTGCTGGTGTACCCCGGATGAGCTCCTCAGCAGCTGAGTTATGTTGCAGCTTAGCCCAAGTTACAGGTCTGGCGGCAGGAAGGGGAGGTGGGAGACCACCCGGGGCAGGAGGGTGGGGAGGGTGCATGACACGTGGCATCTTGCAAGACAGAAGCCCCTGCGCCATCTTCCAGCCAGGGAACCTCCAGTCTTTCACAGAAAGGCAAAGGACACTCTGCTGCCTCAGAGGGCTCAGGGTGACACAGGGTTCCCAGGTATTCGAGGGAATCAATCCCGATGTTCCTATCCATAGTATCAGAGCCCCCAACCAAGCCCCAACCAATCAAAGCCTAGATGACTTGCTATGGTGAGAATTCAATTTTCTTTGGAAATCTGCTACCCTTATAATTCATCCTGAGCCAAACCTCAGGTTTTTTTCTGCCCTCTTTATCTACTGGCAAGGAGGCGCTCTGGCTTTCACACTTCACCTGAAATTGGCGATTAATCACTCTCAGCCTTTGGTTATCTTTGTCCAATGCATTGATTGCCCACAGCAACAATCACCTAATTCCACAGACTTCATAATTACTGCCTCCTCTGAGCCTCTCAAATGTCTGAGAGATGACACCTGCCAGTGCGGTCCCTTCCACGAGTGTCCCATCCCACTTCAGCACCGGTACAAGCTTTCACAACTACACTGCTAGAGCGTGTCGGGGGCCATCAGTATCTCCACCCACCACCAGTGGTAGGGTTCTCATTACCCACTGGCCGGTGGGTGATCCAGCTCCGAAATCCCATTTCAGAGTCTGTTTCCTGGGAACCACTTCTAGCACCAACAGTAGTAGCAGGTCAGGTGCCCTGGAAATAGATCCAAGATGGAGATCTCAGTGCAGAGGACTCACTGGACAGTGATCTCAGGAACAGCACCAGCAACAGAGGGAGAAGTTGAACTCTGATGCATTGGCAACAAGGGCCTCAGGCAATCCGGTGCAGAGCTCTAGAGCAGGTATGGCCTTTTAGAGATGTCCCAAAATGAGGCAAGAGTAATCACTTAGTCATTGAATTCAAACTATCTCCAGGGAGCGGGGGATAAGCCTTGCGAGAGAAAGTTCCATTTGGCCAAAGGCAATTCAGCTGAATTGTTGTTGGCCACTGAGTACCTCAATGAGTCCCCTTGGGGGAAATCTGGCGGCTGTACCATGGTCTCCACCACACCCAATATTAGGGAACTAAAGATGGAGAGTGATGGTCAATATTATTGCTGAGGTCTCATAAGTGTCCACTGGATTTGACCACAAGGAAGTTACTGGAGATTGGGAAGCGATTCGTCCAGGAGAGCAATAGGGGAGAAGCCCATGCAGGAGGTGAAGTGTGAGCAGAAGGTGGGATGGGAAGATGACTCTTTTGGTCTCTCTAGGCCCCGATAAAGACTGGCTTCCTATATGGGCCTAATGCCTGGGACAAGGTGTCCTTTAGAAATGCACAGCTTGCATTCGCTCCATGCAAACATGTGTAGGACACATGTACACACACAGGTACGCACTGGGCTTTCCCAAGGCAAAGATTGCAGCCAGAGGCTTGTGAGCAGATCTCTATCCTCGTTAACCAAAAACTGACCTCTGCAGATGAAAGCTTCTGTACACTACCTCTCCCTGTGCACCTGGAAGGTCAAAGTGCCCCAGTTGGAGTCTTGGCTTTGTCTTTAAGTATGATCAGAATCCTAGCAGCAACCCAAAGCAAGGAGAGCCCGAGACACTAACAACATCATCAACAGCAACAGTTAACATTTATTGAGTGCCGGCTTTGTTCCAGGTACCTACTAAGTGCTTTACAAACATTAGTTCATTTCACCCTCCCCAAACCCTGTGAGGTGGGTTCTTCTGTTATCCCATTTTACAGATGAAGGAGCAGAGGCTCCAAGAAGGTAGACAACTTGGCCCCAGTGTGCACAACTGCTTGGTGGCAGAACTGGGGTTGACATTCCAGTAGTGTTGATGACAGAGACAAGCAGTACACTGAGATGGGCAGGTTCATTCATCCGCTCAGCAAATATTTATGAAGGGCCTACTATGGGCCAAACTGCTCCAGGCACTTGGGAAACATGAGGGAGCTATACACACAGAGATTCCCTTCCCTCATGGGCTCCTTTCTAGCAGGAGAGACAGACGATAAACAATAAATATATGTTAAAAGGCATCGTGGCTGCTGTGGGCTGGCACCAGTTCTCCACTTCCGAAGTGAGGCACTCACTGCCCCAGCAGCTGGGAGTGCAGGTGGCCAATGGCATCGGCTGCATCCCTCTGCGGAACTGCCCTCGGAGAAGACAGCCACCTCACCTGCGGGCCGCCCCTTCCCTGGGCAGCCCACACCCAGAGTCTGGAGGGTGAGGGTTGTAAAGGCCCCAGCCCCTCGCCTTAACGCAGAGCAACTCCAAAAGTCATCACACTCGCGGCTCCCTGTGGGGCCAGTCGAGGCCTCTGCTGTGACCTCCTCACAGTCCGACTCTTCCTTCTGCCCGAGTCTGCTCCGTCCACAGCAAGGGGTCTTGATGGGACAGGCTTCCCCAGTTAGCCTCCTGCAAAGCAAAGTCTCCATCGGAGTCCATTTCCCAACGCACCCAGCCTGTTGACGGAAGGCACATGTTCTGTGAAAAAAGAGAAGAAGAAAACTGTGGAGGAGGGGGATTGGGCGGCAGGGGCTGAGGGGCAGCAGGTTGCAGGGTTTGGCAGAGTATTGAAGGTGATCCACTCAGAAATGACCTGGGAGCAGACTTGCCGGAGGAGTGAGACCCGACAGGAGGCGTCCTAGGCAGGGCACACCAAGGGGCCAGTGCAGCGGGCAAAGGGAGAAGATCACACAGGGACTCGAAAGCCACTGTAGGTCTCAGCTTTTTCTCCAAAAGGAGCAGAGAAGAACATGATCTGGCTGCGGTGTATGGGGGGGTGGGGGGCAGGAGCAGGGACACCACTGCAGTGAGCCAGGTGGTGGTGGTCTCTGCGGGGTCCACCAGGTTGGTGGCTGTGGGGGTGGTGAGAAGTGATTGGATCAGGAATGTGCTTTTAAAATACAGCCAGCGTGATCTGCTGATGGACCAGGATGTGGGAGGTGAGAAAAGAGAGAAGGCAAGAATGACTCCAAGGTGTTTTGTCCTGTGCCATGGAAGCAAAGCCTTGCCAAGAGCTGGGACGGGGGAAGCAGGTCTGGGGAGGCCAGGAGCTCTGCTTTGCAGCGTTGAGCTTGAGATTTGCAGAGTAGCTTCCATGGGGCTGAGTATAGTCCAAAGTGGGTGTCACTGAGGGCTCAGTGGTACAGGAGCCTAATTCCTTCATCCCGTCTCCTGACATTGCAAGACCCACTCAGCCTCCTCTGGCAGCCTAATCCTGTGAGTGCCAGGCAGGGAAGGGTCCACATGTGTGGTGTGTTTGGCGGTGAGAGTAGGGAGTCTGTGCAAGTAGAGCGTGTCCCTATGCATGGAGATGTTGATTGTGTGTGCACATGTGTGTGTCTGTGCGATGCAGGTCCAAGGGTTGAGCACACCTGCAGTGTGCAAATGTGTATGAGAGTGACGCAGTGGCCCTGGCAGCTGGGCACCCTCCACTGTGAGTGAGGCAAGGATGCCAGCCTGAGGCCTGAATGCCCAGTAGATTCCCATGGTTGTGAAATTTGTAGAATGAACAAATAGCTGCTAACCTGGATGGAACTGGAGACCATTCTTCTAAGTGAAGTATTACAAGAATGGAAAAGCAAACACCACATGTACTCACCATTAAATTGAAACTAATCGAACAACACTTATGTGCACATATGGAAATAAAACTCATCGGAAATCAAGCAGGTGGGAGGGGGAGGAGGGGATGAGTAAATTCACACCTAATGGGTACAATGCACACTGTCTGGGTGATGGGCACACTTATAACTTTGAATTAAACTGTACAAAAGCAATTTATGTAAGCAAAACGTTTGTATCCCTGTAATGCTATGAAATAAAATAAAATAGTAGAAAAAAAAAATAGCTGCTATCAGTGTTCAGAACAGAGCACTTGAGTCACCTGGGCGGTGGGGGCAGTGTGCTCCCTCAGTCACCCTGAGACACACGGGTCTCCTCAAAGCCCTGCAGGAAGAGTTCCAGGACATGGAGGTCCCTGCTGCTCCCCCATTCCGTGTCCTCCTGCTCCCCGGGGCTGCTTTCTGATTGGGCTGGGAAAACTGCCGACACAGCTCCGGGCAGGGAGGAGAGTTAACTCTCCATTTGCCATTAAACACAATCAGGGGGAAATCTGTGTGCAGCGCGCTGCTTTGGCCGATAAGTGATTCCCTAGAACAACAGATAAAAGCCTGGCACTAAAGTGCGGCCAGAAACGATGTGTAATTGGGATGAAAGAATCCTTAAATCTGCAGCCTGCTTTTAACTTGGGAGGCTTAGATTACAATAATAGTTCCCTTGAAGAAGGCAGTCGGGGGTGGGGGCAGATAGAGGAATTCCAGGGCCTTGAGCTCAGAGCCCTGGGCCCCATTCTCAGCTCTTCAGTGTTGGGGGTGGGGGGTGCCTAGTAGTAAGGAGGGAGGAGAAAGCTGAGGGTGGGAGGGGACCCTTTCCAGAGTCTTAGGCTCCCTGATGGGTTGTAGCCATTACAAGTTCCAAAGCCGCCAGTTCCCAAATACGTGTATCCACACCCCTGGGCTTTTGCCCAGTGCCCCGCCCCACACGGCATCCTTGGGATGTTGCCAATAGTCAAAAATCATCACCCCCATTTTGAAGACGGGGAAACTAAGGAGACACACCTTCCCTGGGGCCCTGACATGTAGCGAGTCCATCTGCAGTTCCCAGACCAGGAGGGGACTGAGAGCTCATCCCTCCTTATGACTGGCTGCAGGAACAGTGACTCACAGACTGGAGGGTGACTGCCCAATATCACCCATGGCAACAGTGTGGAGTTAGCGCTAGAACCCAGGCCTCCTCACTCCAGTGGGTGTTCTTCCCTCTGCACCCCTGGCCAATGGCCTGGAATTCTCTGAGCAGAGCACAGTTCTCTGGCACCAGCCACACAGCCCCTTCCTTCCCCCACCTGTTCCCAGGGGCAGGGATGGAGACCAGACTATGTCTGCCTTGGGGAGGGTTTGCAGCCCTCCCCCTACCCTGGGCCTGGACCTGCCCCCTCCATCTTTGCTTGGTCCAGCCTGGGCGGCCCCCCTCTCTCCCAGCATATAGACTTGCCAGCTCACTCTCTCCGCCTCACCACGTGGGCCACAGTGCCCAAGACTTCATTCTTTCTGCTCCAGGGTTATTCCCTGGGCTCTTCCTCTGGAGTCCTTCCCTAAGGGCAAAGCTGTCAGCAGCAGGGCTGTGGACAGGTTCAGGTGGGTGGCAGCTAGGCACAAACCTGAATCGTCAAGCTGGCTGGCTTTCTTCCAAGAATGAGGGTTTCAGCCCTCGGAGGACACCCACAGACAGTCAGAGGGAGCCCTGAGAGCTCCCTCGCCACTCCCAGTACTGGCTGAGTGGCTGCCCCTGCTGCTCGGGCCAGAGCACAGGCTCCTGTGTTGGCAGGAATCCTGAAGCTCCCCACACATGAGCTCATGGATGGCTAAGTGCCCAACACTGCAGTTCATGACTTTGGAATGTGTTCTCAGTCCCCCCATCTCGCCACAGCAAGTGCTGCTGCCTGCTCTTGGCCCTTCAAAGCCAGGCTTTTCTATTTTAGACTGCCAAAGTGTGTACACACATATATGCACATGCTCCGTGTATGTACAAGCACCATGTGTACGAGCATCCTGTATGTCGTGTGCATGGGTGAGCTCGTGCGCACCTGCCTCTAGGCACGAATGGGCATACATGTGCATATTTGTGTGCATATGTGTATGGTGAGTGTGTGTATTCCATGCATGAGTAGTTTTAAAAGAACGCAGTGGGATTCGCTTGGGGCCTTGTGTAGCTGAACCTTATTTATAGCTCTCCTCTGTCTGGTTCGTTTCCTCTAACTTCCCTGCAGAATGATATGAATGAAAATGACACTATTGACTATCTTGGTAACCATAAAAGACCTTATAGAAATAAGATTTTTATAGTTTGTGGACTGGGAGAATCAAAAGACTAAGAGTTATGGACTCGGAGGATAGGATAGAATCAAGCAGAGGCGGTCAGAGAGGTCCCTGCGGTGGATCGTCTGTGGGTTTTTTTAAACAAACTCATATAAATAAAGTGATTGTCTTGAAAGAGTTATGAGAGCCCTGAAGCTGGTGGGCAATATCTCCGTGGCCTCTACAAAGGCAGGAGGGCGGGCATGTTGTCTGCCTGCGAGGAAACCCTCACTCTGCCTGAGTCCCTGCTCCAGGCCTCCCAGCAGAGGGACAGGAAGGGAGCAGTAGCCCCCACGCTGCCCTTCTTCTTCCTGGACATCCGTAATATCTGGCAGCCTTGGGAGAAAAGCCCCAAAGTAGATTGCAACACAGTGTGTGGGGAGCAAGCCAGCCCCTGAGGTTGAGCCTGTAGATTCTGGGTCCGCAGCCCCTCCAAGCTTGAACGGAAAGGGCCTCCCACCCCATGAAGGTTGAGCATTCGAACCCTGCACAGGGAGCTCCCCAGGCCCTTCACGAGAAGCCATAACAGCAGCCCTGCATCAAGAGCCCCTGCATCTTCCAGGCTGAGCCTGAGCAGGTCCCTTTTAGCAAAATCCAATCCACAAATCTTTACCAGCACCCACTTTGCATTTGTGCTTTCAGAGAGGAAGCAGAGCGCACCCTGCCCTCAGGGAGCTCCCTATCTGGTTTAAAAGGTAGAGAGGGGAAGGGTGGACAGGAAGACATACCCCCAACTGATTGATGCATGGGAACCAGGGTACACTCTTCCACGCAGGTACGCAGGTAGGCAGGTACAGACAGAAAGCAGTGCTGAAACTTGGTTTAGAAACTTCTGATTTTGTTCAACCCAACAAACTAGATACTGGGCTCTGGGCACGTAGAGCTGAATTGGACTCAGTCCCAGCCCTAACGGAGCAGCTCACACCCAGAGAGGAGAGAGACACTGCCTTGGACAATCAAAGGCAGCCTGGCAAGGGCTGAATTGCACAGACTGCCCAGGGAGCACAGGTTACCGCCACCTGGTCAGGGATAGTTCCTCAGAAGCGGGGACATTTCCACAGAGCCTTGAAGGACCAGTAGGAGTTCACTAGAAAGTGGAGGAAGAAAGGGCATGCCTGGCGGGGGAATGGCAAACACAAAGGCTGGAGGTGAGAAAATACAAGGTATATTTGGAAAACAGCTTGGGTGTCCAGAAGGTTTGCTGGCTGGCAGGAGAGTGATACATTTTGAAAGGAATATTGGGTGCAGATTTTGAGTCAGGGAAAAGGGGTGATCTGACTCAGGGGTCCAGGCAGTGGCAGTGGCATTGTCAGAGGTTGAAAGTCAAGGAAAGATGGGAAAGGCTCCTTCCTCCCCAGTTTTGCCTCTGAAGATTTGCTGACAGATTTTCAGACAAAGGGTGCCAACCAGCCCTCTCATCCCCATGTGCTCCACCCCAAGCCCTCCCCAGCCCACTGGGGCAACACCAGGGCCATTTCCTCTTCTACCTTGAAAAGGACAAGTCTGAAAAGCAGAGAGAAGCCACTCCACCAGTTAGAAATAACTGCCAGGTCTGAGAGGTCATCCTGTCTCCTATCTCCCCTCCCCAGGGACCCAGGACACAGGATGAGGGACAAGGAGTGTCCATGGCACCTGTCAATGCACTGACTCCTTGTCCGCAGGTATTGATTTCTCTCCTTCCTGACCTTTTGGGAGAGGCGGCCTGAATTCCAGGCCCAGTCATGACAGAGACGGTGGTGGAGACTCTATAAGCCCCAGCCCGTCTGGCTTCAGCCCATTCCGCTGCATCTGGGGGAGCAGCCTGACCACCCCCTGCCCTCCCACCCGCTGCCAGCCGGCCAGAGCGTGTCTGAATCTAGGTGAGCTGAGTGGGGCTCGATTTGCACTGACTAGAGCCACAAGGCAAGTTTACAGTTCTTGATTACACCCAGCAGGGAGGCCTTCTTAGTGATGAGAGAGAAAATATTCAACAACCTGTCTTTGCAATGTGCTGATCTCTTGGAGAGAGAGAGGAGGAGTGGGGGAGGGGTTGGGAGAAAGAGAGGGTGATTTACAAGTGAAGAGAGATTTTTTTTTTAATCCAAGGCTCCCTTGAACTGCCTCAATATTTCCTCTTTCTCGTCATTTGCTTTTACCCTGGTGTAACTTTGAGGCAAAACAATCCCACCCCCATGGGCCTGTGAAAGCTGAGAAGAACCTGGGAGGTGGCCCTGTCCACTCAGTGCTCACTGGGCATTGGCTCGCAGCTGGAAGAGGCCCCAGACGGTGCCACCTTGCCTTCGGGGGCTGGTGCAGCCCTCCCTCCTCCAAAGCCCCTTCTCTCCCTCACAGCCCCTTTTGCATTCTGCCTTATACTCAAGCTGCATCTGCCTGCGCTCGGTGCCCAAACACAGTGCCTGGCTTGTGGTCCGTGCTCAGAAATGAACAAATGGGTGGGTGGGTTTGTGTCTGTTCCCCTTCCCCAGCTGTGCCTCCCACAGCGCCTGTCCAGGAACCTGTACACAGTCAGCTGATGTTTCTGGATGAATGACTGAGTGAATAATAGAGTCCACACCCTGTAGCGCGGCCGCACTCTTGCTGGGCTGTCCTCATGCTATTTCTGAAGCTCATTCTGGTTTTAGGATACATCATAAGCCCGCAGAAAAACGGGATGCTGAGGGGGCTTTTTTGGAGACAACATTTTTAGTTGTTTTTTTTTTCTTTCTTTTTTTAAGATAGGGTCTTGCTCTGTTGCCCAGGCTAGAATGCAGTGGCGTCATTGTAGCTCACTGCAACCTCAAATTTCTAGGCTTGAGCAATCCTCCTGCCTCAGCCTCCTGAGTAGCTGGAAGTACAGGCACGCCATGACGCCTGGATAATTTTCTATTTTTTGTAAAGACAGGATCTCACCCTTGCTCAGGCTGGTCACGAACTCCTGGCCTCAAGTGATCCTCCCGCCTCAGCCTCCCAAGGTGCTAAGATTACAGGCATGAGCCACTGTGCACAGCCCCTAGTTGTTTCTTAAATAATTCATGGGAACTAGCACCTCCCAGGGGAAAAGAGGAGCCCCAGGTCTCAGCAAGACCCCTGAGCTCTTCCTTCTCAAGGCATCAGTAAGGGGTCTCGAGTTGACCATGTTCCCTTTTCTCGAATCCTTTCTCCACTCTCCTCAGCACCCCCAGGGATCCCCTATGACCCAACCAAGACCTCCACCACTTTCCATTCTGCCTCAGTCTCCTTACTCATGGGATGGAAAAAGGCATCTCAGGAGGAAAAGAAGACACCTTTGTCTAGCACTCTGGGAGGTCAAGGCGGGCGGATCGTTTGAGTTCAGGAGTTCGAGACCAGCCCGAACAAGAGTGAGACCCCGTCTCTACTAAAAAAAAAAAAAATGGAGGGAAATTAGCTGGACAACTAAAAATATGTATGGAAAAAATTAGCTGGGCATGGTGGCACATGCCTGTAGTCCCAGCTACTCGGGAGGCTGAGACACTGGGATTGGGTGAGCCCAGGAGTTTGAGGTTGCTGTGAGTGAGGCTGACACCACGGCACTCTAGCCCAGGCAACAGAGTGAGACGCTGTCTCAAAAAAAAAAACAAGAAGAAGACACCTTTGTCTTTATATAAACAGCAGGATTCCAACCTCCAGCATGTGTCCTGGGTTCCTGTGTCCCAGGATAGGAGGAAGCCAGAAGCCCAGTCGGGGAGTGGGAGGTGGGTACTGGACCTGCCACCACCGGCAGAAAAGGGGAGGCTCCAACCCAGATCAGCCCCTAAGGGAAGCTTGCAAGCCCATCAAAGCCTGCAGGCTCAGTCTCTGCCAGGGAGAAAGGCGCTGGGCATCGCGTCCAACCTCCGGCAGGTTGGGGTCACAAGCTGGGCGGGCTTTCGGGGCTGCCAGGGCTGGTGGGACAGCTGTCTTCCCTGCTTCCCTGACCCCCGCAGGCTGCTGAGAACCTATCCGCCAGCTCTCCTTGCCTCTGGCTCTGCAAAGTTCGGTACCCACAAAGAGGGGGGGAGGCAGCGCCACAGGGACGATGCCCGAGCTCTGAAAACTTTACACTGAAAGTTAATCCACTGAAGCGGAGCCCAAAATAAGCGTACTGCCTAATGTGCCGGGAACTGCCGGTCGCAAGGCCAGGCTGCTAGCGGATGTCTGCGCATCTCCGCCCGCCCGGAGCCTGCATTTAGCGCCAGCGAGGGAGTCTGGGCTGGAGCGCTGCTTTCACACCGACTCGAGCCGCGAGTTTATGGATCTTGATTGCACCCAGCAGGGAATCCTTTTTAGTGATGAGAGAAAAAATATTCAACAACCTGTCTTTGCATTGGGTGTATTGGACACACTTCCCTGCTTCGGAATCAGACATATGTGAGTTGTGGGAGTAGAGCTGCTGTCAGCAGGCCAGAACGCGCCGCGCCTCGCCTCTCCTCCCCTCTCTTCCCTTCGCCTTGCCTCGCCTCTCCTCTCTTCCCCGCGTCCCCGCGCAGGGGGCAGGGCAGCGGAGGGGGGCTGTGTGTGGGCAGCCCCAGCTCCTGGGGAGAGGCCGGCAGCCCCCGAGGTCCCAGCCCAGCCCTCCGCCTGCTCCCGCCCGGCGCCGCCTCCCTCCCCGGCCTGCGCTGCGCGGCTGGGCCGTCCTCGGGGAGCGGCTCCCGCGTGGGGCCCGCTGACAGCGCGCCCAGTAGAATATTGTATTAGTTGGTTGTGAGCTGTGTTCTCGTCAGGGTATCTGAGTTTCACAGAACAGACGGGGTGAGAGTTTTTGTGCTATATCCAGATTGGCTTAAAATAATGTCGTTTTTGTAGCTTATTAAACCACAGAAACTACACCAAAGTCATCTACGCTGCTGCCAGCAAACTCTCTGAGTTGGGGTTGGGATAAGAGCCGAGCTCAGCCCAGGGGTCAGGCCCCTCCACTTGCTCGGAGAGCTGGTGCCAGCGGGAGAGGGAAGGGCCGTTTCTTGCTGCCTTGCCGGTCAGCTCCAGCCTGGGAAGGAGGCAGAGGGATCTGTAGCAATGCTGGGGCCTGCCCTGACCCCAGATCCCCTCTGGGACATCTGAGAGCTCAGGGAGCACTGGCCCTGGCTTTGAATGGGGGCCTATGGGCCCGGAGGCAGCTTGAAGCCAACTCGCTGCCCTAAGGGGAGAAGGTGAGCTGAAACGGGCACTGCCTGCGGCCAGGGGAAAGGCTGAGAAAGGGCAGGTCCAGACCCTATCTGGGGACATCCGCATCTAGGCAGGGCTGATGGGGTATTTGCCCTTTTGTTCCAGAACTGCAGGGGAGAGGCAGGGCCTGGGGAATTGCCAGGTAGTAAAGACTCATCAGCGCCCCTCCCCTTCTCCCTCCATTCCCCAGTCCCAAAAGAATGGCTGTGTCCCCTCCCTGTGGAGAGGGTGAAGACAGGAAAGGAGACAGGTAAGGAGACGTGCCACAGCAGGCTTTCTCTCTGCCATCCTGCGCAGCCTGACTGTCAGAACGAGCTGCCATGTAGGGGCTCGTTTACTTTAAACTTCACAAGCCTATGAGGCAGTACTATAGGTGATCCCTAACTGCCAGATGAGGAAACTAAGGCTCGGAAAGGTAGAGCAATTTGCCCAAGAACACACAGCTATTAATACAAAGTAGTAACTTTGGAATTTGAACCCCAGGTAGCCACAGAATGAGAGTTCTGACCACTGTGCCACAGGGCCTCTCTGGTGTTTCAGACTTTCAAATGAATGATATACAGCTTTCTTTCTCGTGTAATCCTGTTTGAGTCTTTTAGAAAGGAGGAAGCCTAAGAAAGTGAAAACTATTTAAAAGGAAATCAATATCTGCCCCACCCCCATTTGCGGCTTTGTCCATTGGCCACGCCTCTGGCCTCCTGCCTCCCCAGCCTAGGGTGTCTGTCAGGAAGGAATCCAAGGCCAATCCAAGCATCTTTGGGGCCCCCAATGCCCTCCTAGGGGGAGAGCCCCTGCTCATTTCTCATGGGCTCCTCCGGATAGCCGTGTCTCAGCCACCAGGGCCTTAGGCTTCCCTGCCCTCCTGAGGGACCCATGGGTGTGGCAGGAGCTGCTCCTCCTCCCATGACTGCTACCTACCCAGGTACCCAAAAACCTAGGGGTCATTCTCAAGCACACCTTCCCCCCACCCCAGCAGTCAACAAATACTGAGGCTTCCACCCCTTAAATAGCCTCCCCTCGTCGCCACACATCCCCAAGCCCAGGCCTGCTCACCTTGTGCCTGGAGGTTGTTGCATCACTGTGCTCCCTGGCTGCCGGGCCTCCCGTCTCTCCCATGCAGTGCCGGACCGAGCCTCCCAGGGTCGCCATTCCACATGCCACCTCGTGCACGAGACCCTTACCAAGGGCTCCCGCTCCCTGTGCGATAGGTTGGAGGTCTCATGACTTAGCTTGGCCTGCAAAGTCCCTTTACACACCAGCCTTGCTCGCCTCTCTGCCTCACCTCCATACACCCCATAAACCAACCACCCAGGAGGAACAGCCCTCCCAAACCCAAGCCCCTCTGACACTCCCCTGCTTTGGCTCAGTTAGGACCACCTGCTTGACACTTGGGCTCTGTGGGATCAACCTCACATCCCCCACTCCCAAGAAAGACCTGCTGGTAATAAAGTGCATGAGAGAGTCAAAGAGCATCAGAGTAGTGGTCCAGACCCCGTGCGTAACCATGGGGACCACACCCGCCAAGTCTGAGAGGCGCCAGACCACCCAGTGGTCAAGATTTGGGCTTGGGCCCAAATCCTAGCTCCAGTATTAGGGCTCATCATTGAACTTCTCTGTGCCTCAGTTTCTCCTTCTGTAAAATGGGGTAATAATAGTACCTACCTCCTAAATTGGTTTTGAGGATTAAAATAGTTAATATATATAAAGGGTCTGGAAGTGGCTTGTCTTATAGAAAGCATTATATATTAAATGCTAGCTGTTTTTATTATTATCACCCTGTGTGGCCCAGCCAAGCCCCACTCCCTTTGATTTTGACCCTTCGTTCCCTGACGACCTGACAGTTCTCTCCCATGCACACACATCTTCACACACACGTGTGCCCAGATGTGTGTATTGAGGTGCACACACACACCTCCCCATGCATTCAGGTATCCATGTGCACCCTCACCAGCCTGTCCGCCATCAGAACGCTCCTTGCACTGTGGTCCTCTTCAGGCCCTGGTCTCTAACTCTCTGCCCCTTTGCCATGTCAGAATTCAAAGTTAGAAGATCCCCAAGAACCCTACCCAGATCCCTCCCTCCACCCAGAAGATTAGACACGTTGTATCCCCAGCCAGTCCCTGGACCTGCTACACTGTCCAGTGGGTGGGGGCCTGGCACCTGGTGGGAAGGGGTGGACGCCTGGTGCAGGGTAGCCAGCAAGCGTGTGAGCAAATGGGGATGGTTCCTGGGAGGATGGGGGGAGTTCCTTCCAAAATGATTCCAACGCAGGAATGATGCCTCCTGTGTCAGCTTCTGCTCTAGCAGATCTCGGACAGCCCTCCGCAAAGGACCCCAGGACAGCAGGTCCCAGCAGAATTAGGGACCTCATTCTCATTTCCTAGGGAGTTTGCTGTGGTCTACTCTGCAAAGTGCTGAGGGCACTGCAGATTTTCATTCAGGAGCAGTAGGTAGGACTTCCCTCATGGCCTCAAAGAAGCTTCTAGACAGAGCCCTTGCCTGACAGAAACTTTTGTAACACCCAGCTCAGACTAGCACTTTTATACATCCAAGCCTCTATGTTGGGGGAAAGGGCGTGGGTACTTTTGGAGTGAGGCAGAACCAAATTCAAATACATCACTTCCTCACTGTGTGATTTCAGGGACATCACTCAACCTCTCTGAGCTTGTTTCCTCCTGCAGACAAAAATGCGTCCTTAGGGCTGTTGTCAGGAGTGACAAGGAAAATGGGTGTGAGTCTGCTAGAGACATTCTGAAGCATCAGACAGCTGCAAGGTGCTTCCCCTTGCCTTGGGGGCTGGGCTTGCTCTGCCCCCAGTTTCACTTCCTGCCCTGCCCTGTGCCCCCAGGAGCCAGGCCAGCGAATATGTGACACCAGCAGGAGCTCAAGGGCGGGAAAGAGAGGTTGGGAGTATGTTCCCCATTTCCTCTCTGATTCCCTGCATTCTGGCACTGGCGGAGATATTCTGCGGCCACAGCTCTGCCAGGGGCCCCTCCTCTGTCCCTCCTTCACTTGCCCCATCAGGCCTAAGCGTGGCCACAGCTTCCTTCCCCCTGTTGCTAACGTCCAGGTCCTTCACCATCCTGTGTTATGTCTCATAACCCTGCCTCTCCCTCTCAAATCAGAGGCCCTTCACTTGAGCCCCTGGGTGCGCCAGCTCCCCCAAGCTGATTCCAGCGCAGGTCCCAACTGGCCCTGCCAGTGCCTTCCATGTTCGCGCCGGCTATTCTGTGTCTTGAAGATGCTCCGGGCTCCCAGCTCTGCCACCCCCGCTTGCTGAGTGTCTGTGGATTGGGGTCCCTGAGGACCCAGGAAGATGAAGTTGGAGAAGACAGGAAGAGACCGGAATGATTCCAGGCTGGCTGTCCCACTGGTCCCCACGGCGGAAAGAGACTCGTCCCCTGCCTTCTTGCTGCCAGTGCTCCCTCCAGACAGAATGGGCAACCTGTCTGGGTAAAGACCTGCCCAGACCCTACAGCCGAGGGCAGGCTCTCGGAGACCCAGGCCAGGAACGGCCTTTGTTCCCCACACCTGGAGCTCAGAGCTGCTTTGCCTGCGGTGGAAGCTCTGGTTTAATTAAGGATCTTAGGAGAGAATTCTCTCTTGTTATTTTCTGAATAAATTAAGGAAGTAACTTTGATGCGATATCATTTTCATCTAATCAGGAACATTCTGAAATTACCATATTGTTTTCCATTAGAAACCCCATCAGCCCCCAAATCAGATAACCAGACCGGAGTCTGCCAAGGCCCCTCTGTCCTGGGGCGAGTGCATGCTGTGCCATGAGGACAGAAAGGGACTCTCTGTTCCTGCCACAACGCCTTGTTGGGTCCATGAGATTGCTCATGGCTCTTAGCGGGCCTGGGCCAGGGCTGGGGAGGGGTCCCCCAGGAAAAGGGCAAGGGAGGGACCCCGAGAGGCCTGCAGAGCAGGTCGGGTTGGATCAGAACCTGCTCAGGAGCTTCCTGACAGTTCGGCTGGGAAGGGGGAGAGGTCAGGCTCCTCATCTCCAGCCCCTCCTCCCACCCCCACCAAGGCAGCCTCACAGGGAGCAGAGGAAGGCCCTCACCAGGTCCCAGCCCACACCAGGGGTCAAAGGAGGAAGACCCAGGATTCAGGATCCTAGGACAGGCTGAAGACCACCCATGCAAGGTGGGGCCAGAGGCTGCCGGGAATTTGTGAAATTTCCCACAAAGCTGGTTTCCGATCTCTGACACGGCAACCTGAAAACTTGAGCTGAGAGGTGTCCAGACCACAGCAAGTTGTGCTGTGGAGGGCATTCCCAGGGCTGGAACGCCCTCAAAGGGATGTCACCGCCACTGTCCAAAGTCTCCTCCTTGAGGCATCTCCAGCCCTTCACAGCAGGGGTGGGATCCCAGGCGGCTAAAGAGGCCCAAGTGTGACCTGGGCCCTGTCTTAGCTCCATTCCAGGGCTGTGATATGTGTGGCATCTCCTATCGCACTGAGATAAACCCAAGTACATCCTTAAGGAAAGACGGTGAATTTTTAGAAGTGCCTGGCGAGAGGGTTAGAATCTCTCTGCTGGTTCATTTGTCCCTATTCTTTTTCTCAGTCTTTGTGAATTTCTTTAACTCTTGTTTCTATCTCCCATTCTCTCTCTTCCTCAGCTTGCTCCCTCCCCAGCTTGCTCCTCCCTTTCTTCCCTGTGTCCCTGATCTGTCCACTCCCCACCATGCTTCAGGCCTCAAGAAGCCAAAACCCTTACCCAGAACCCAGCAGGGACAACCTCCACCCACCCCGGTGGCTTCCACCTAGCTCTGCTTCTCCCAGTGCCAAAGCAGGACACTGAGGGGCTGTGAGCTACCAGAGAGGGGTCTGAGAGCCTCCACAACACTGTTGACCCTGCCCTGGAACCAAGGTGACATGACCAGGCGACGAGGCATTGTCATCCTTCCAAAGCCAGTGTGAAGAAGGAAAATGAGGGGGGTGGAAGAGAATGACAAGGAGGAGGAGGGTGGCTGTCACACAGCAGAGAAAAGTGTGTGTGTGTGAGGGCGGAAGTGGGAGTGAACAGGCGAGGTGGGGTCCAGAGGAGCTGTAACCCCAGGACAGAGTGGCGGCCAGCCTGAGGGTCTTATAAAGCCCCAGAGTCACTGGGTGTTCTTTGAAAGCGATGAGTTATTCTCTTTGTCTTGGGGCCCCAGAGCTCAGCAGAAGGCCAGGCACATGGAAAGCCCAGGAAACATTTGCTGAACTGAATAAATGACTCAGAGAGAGATAACACAGAGTTACAGCCGGGTCCTTTATAAACAGGCAGGAGAAAGGGAGCTCTGGACAGCAGCTCAGACCCAGGAGGCCGGGAAAGCAACCACCAGGAGGTGCTCTGGAAAGCAGGGGCTGTGGCCTCTGGCCCTGGGGCAAATGTTCCCTGTCCTCCTTCCCCAGTTCCTGCTGGGTTTGGGACTCTGAGTTCACAGACAAGGAGCATGGCCAGAAAAGACCACTCGGCTCACAGGTGGATCCATGCCTTCATTACGCAAAGATGTCGAGGGCACTCTGTGCACAGCTCCTGGGTGAGAGCCCCTTCCTCCCTGGGCATGTGGGTGTGGGACGTGGATGGAGGTGGCGGGTGCAAGTGTGTGTAGGGGTGGAGTGGGTGCGGTTGCAGACGAGTGGGATGGGGGTAGGCGAGCATGTGTGGGAGGGCCTGAGTGTGCTTGCAAGGGTAAGTGGGGACCGCCAAGAGATGATGGGCAGCTGGGAGGGGTCCAGGGGCAGCCCCCAGCCAGAAGGCTCAGACCCAGTCCCCACTGCAGCCTCGCAGCTCACCTTGTGCTCTAGCCCCTCAGCAGACAGGGCTGGGGGTGTTTTCTCCCAGAGCCCTTGCGCATGGATTTCCGGGGCGCCCACAGCTGTTAGAGTGCACCCACCCTCCACCATGCCCAGGATCAACCCTCGACTTTGACAGCCCATTCTACCACAATGTGAATCTCTGAGTTCAGTCGGAATCTGAAGTTACCAAGAGGTGTTTTAATATATTTGGCGTGGTAAATACTTGCACAGTCTTATCCAGCTTTTCTGGCTGTGATTCCCAAAGCGGTGCCTGCCAGCACACTGCCAGACACACAGTAGGCATCTTCTGCTGGCCCCCACTGCTGGACCTACTTCTTCCTGATTTTCATCTCTGATACCAAGCTGAAACGGGTCTCCAAGCTCCCTTGATCATTTGAAAGTACTGACTTCCCTTCTTTCTAGACCACAGTTCTAGCACGTAATTTCAATCCTAACTTGCTCTCTCCAGCTCCAGCCCTACCTCCCGCTGCTCCCCACAATGCCCCAGCCCACAGGGGCCCAGGGAGGGGATACAATCTCCCAGGGGTCCCGGGGTTCACTACCGGGCTGCTTTTAGAAGAGGCAACCAGTTCTTTGCCTAAGCCTGGCTGGGACCCGGCCAGCGCGTTGGGACGCCCCTGCCGTGGCTGGCTGAAGCATGTTGTCTAACCCGGCCCGGCCGGGGGCTACCTGGGAGCGGGTGGAGGGTGGCCTGGCAGGGCTGAGCGAGCAGGCACACCCTGGGTGAGGTCATGCCTGCCTCACACCTCTGGTATTCCGACTGATGCCTATCTCCTCCCCCGGCCCTCGGGTTCCTTAGGCGGAGATGCAGGCAAAAGAGGTGCCGATACCACAGACTGGCCCCAGGCAGGACGGGGGCTGCCACCGAGCCTCTACCTGCCCATGTGCTTGCTCCCACCCCACCCCCGCCCCACCTCCTGCCTCCCCACCGGGTGGACAGACAGACAGCGCTGGCTCCCCGGCTCACAACAGCCAGGCTGAACCCTGTACCCCGGCCGGGCATCCTGGGAGGGACCCTCCCTCCCGCCCCTCACCCAGGAAGCCAGTGCCCAGAGGGCTTCCCCGGGGAACCACTCAGTCACCACCCCTCCCCAGGCTCGTGGCCTCCTCCCCTCTATCCCAACCAAGCTTTAATCATTTCTGTAACCATTATTAGTAGGGAAGCCATACGACTTATCATGCAAACTTCTGAGAATGAAAGGAAGATAACCATAAACTGATTGTCCCAGGCAACCTAGATGTACGGTCACCCTAACTAGGGAGCCCCCACTGAGCGCTGGACCCCCAGAAGGCAGGGGGCACTTTGCTAGGCTCAGGGCTCTCAGGAACCAGAGAAGCATCCAGCCCTGGGTGCCTTTTCTTTACAGAACAAGGGTGGGGGAGGCTTTCTGGGGATTCGATGGAGGGTGGGGGGAGGAGCAAGTGCCGGCAGCTCTCAGGACACTTGTTCATGTGTCCTGTTCCCTTTACCAGCCAACCCTGACCTGCCCCAGAGTCAGAGGAATCAAGGCCCCAAGATAACAGCAGGGCAGACTCTTTGGGAGGAACACGATCTTCCCAGGTGCCTTAGACGTCCTTCCCCGTCCGTCCCACCTCCAGGCCCCCAGCACACACACCCCTCCACTCCTTTCTGCTCCTGTCGGCCTCTTCCATGTGCTCCAGCCGCGCCGCTGGTTCTCGAAATGGGGTCCCTGTCTCAGCGGCGGCAGCAGCATCACCTGGGAACTCATCAGAAAGGCACATTCTCAGACACCACCCCAGAGCCACTGAATCAGAAATTCTGCAACAGAATCACCCCAGAGGGTTTGTTAAAACACATTCTGTCGCAGGCTCGAACTGAGAAGCATCACTCTACGCTTCTCAAACTTTAACGGATGTACAGATCACCTGGGGATCCTATTCCAACACAGATCACGGGGCGAAAATGCAGATTATGGTTCAGGAGGTCTGGCACAGGGCCTGATTTTCTGCGTTTCTTAGAAGCTCCCAGGTGAGCCGGTGCTGCAAGCCCTCGGACCACACTTGGAATAGCAAGGCTCAGGACATCCCTGGTTCTCAGCCCTGGCTGCACTTCAGGATCCCCTGGGGAGCCTTTAAAAACACCAGTACCTGGGCCCTGGCTCCGGAGATCCTGATTTAATTGATCTGAGGTTAGAACAAGGCGTGCGTGGATTTTATAATCTCCCCAAGTGATTCTAATACACACCCAATGCCCTCAGCCTGGCGCGATGCGGGGACGTGTTCCATACACGTACACCGCAGGCACCTGCTCACCCTCTGGGGTCCCCTTTCTCTCTTCAGTCCTCCTTGTCCCCTCCCACATCTTCGTTCCCACATCTTCGTTCCCACATCTGCAGACACTCTGGCATGCATAAGCACACGCATGTGAACATACAGAGGTATCCGGACAGAGACTCAGACACACACAAATGCAGGCAGGTAGACTGAGGCATGCATGCGTGAGCGTGCACGCACAGACACGCTCGGACCAACCCGTTTGTAGCTGTGCTGTAAACACTCCCAAGCAAACAGGCAACACACATGAGTACACACCAGCCACAAAGGAATCAAAGACCTCCTCCACCTGTCTCTAATGCAGTGACTCTTGGTCCCGTTGTGCCAGAAGATGAGGAACGCGGCCCCAGAAGTCCTGTCTGTTCCTGGAGAGACAGATCAGCCCTCAGCAGACAGGAAGGCTGGGTGACAACCCTCCCTCACTCAGCATCCCCTAGGTACCCCAGGCTGGGTGCAGTCCTCCCCGGGAGGCACCAGTACCCCACGGCGGCCAACTCAGCCTCAAGATCTTTGAGGGGCCAAGGCACCAGGCGGGTCTCCTAGCGCCCAGGTCAGCCATGGAGGGGCACTGACCTGGGGGCTGACCCTCTCCAGGGGCTGTGTCTTCAGTTCATCACGGTGCTGCTGTGTCGGGGCCTCCTTTGAGTTTAAAATCCTGCGCCCCCCACTCCGCAAGCTGAGGCCCTCCATGGACGGGCCTGATTGATGACTTGGGGGGACTGCGGCTGCAGCAGGCCTATTTTATGATGTCATTAGGCAGCTTCAGCTGCGGGAAGGAATCCCTCCTGACATCATAAAGGACTTGATATTTCGCTAATGTTATCTTGGCGGCGTGTCGCCCTGACATTTTCTCTTTGCAGCGCTCCCCCCAGGACCAGGAGTTGTCTAACTACAGCCTGGAAAAAATGCAAAACAGACAAATGCACCCTCGGGGGACAGCAGGAGAAAGCTAATAGACCAGTCCCCAGCTCCCCGCCCACGGAGGAGGTTTAGGTGGGAAGCATGATGTGCTTGTCAAAGGGGACCGGAGGCCGCCTTTCTCCTGCCTGCGCTCCCTACTCAGGCGCAGCCAGATGAGTCAGGTGCTGGGGGTTGGTTCAGAACCAGCCCTGCCCCCCAGGGCTATGTGATGTGGGCAAAGCCCTTGCCCTGTGGGCCTCGGTTACTCCATCCACACCACCACGTAGGGGATTTGGACTGGACTACTTCGAAGACTATCTTAGGCGATGTTGAAGGCCACGAAGCTGCTGGGAATGGTGACAACGCCACAGAGGAAAGAAGGAGGGACCCCATCCTAGACTCAGAACTGAAATTCCAGACAGCCGTGGGGGAGGCTAGGGGGTACGGTTTACAGCCTATTCTGCCCAAGGAATGGTTTGGGGGACAGACTCAGAATAGCAAGGTATTTCCTTACACTGAAGCCCAATGCCTTCAAAAGACCAAGCCCAACTACCAGTTCTGGGGCAAAATTGGGGCGGCACTGCTGCAGAGTTCTTGCCACGGGTCTGGCGAGCAGACGCCAGCAGAAAAGTGGCCATCCTCTGACACCCGGGGTTGCCTGGGTGGCTCAGGGCTTGGCAGAGAAGAAAGACCCTGCAGCCCTGGGCACCACCTCAAAGCCACCTCCCAAAGATGAGGGAAAATCAATCACAATCCTCTCCCATCTGGGCAGAAATCACCCACCCCATCCTGACCCCAGAAACTCTGACAGCTGGGTCTCCAACTCATCACCTCCAGAGAGGGGGCACTCACTCCTTGCCCTGGGCACCCTGGCCAACTCTCTCCCTGTGGTTTCTCCTGAGGGTCCCAAACTCGCCTCCCACATGTCTCGGGATATAATTGTTCCCTCCGCCCCAGGACAGCCCTGCCAAAATCTGCACAAACACCTCCCCCCGACCCCCACCCTCCAAATGTGCAGGAGGAGATGCCAACGTCTCTTCTCTTTTCAGAGAGTGGAATATTGTCTTCAAAAGGAGCATAACTGGCCATTTTAACCTGGAGTCTATGGTTGGAACCGTATTTCAATAGAATGAGTTTCCTTCGTAATCCTATGTATCTTATTTTACGCATTTAAAAACACTATTTGAGGCTGGGCACGGTGGCTCATGCCTGTAATCCTAGCACTCTGGGAGGCCGAGGTGTGTGGATCATTTGAGCTCAGGAGTTCAACAGCAGCCTGACCAAGAGCGAGACCCCATCTCTACTAAAAAATAGAAATAAATTAGCTGGACAACTGAAAATATATATGCAAAAATTAGCCGGACATGGTGGCGCATGCCTGTAGTCCCAGCTACTCGGGAGGCTGAGGCAAGAGGATCACTTGAGCCCAGGAGTCTGAGGTTGCTGTGAGCTAGGCTGATGCCACGGCACTCACTCTAGCCCGGGCAACAGAATGAGACTCTGTCTCAAAAAAAAACACAAAACACTATTTGAGAACACTGCTAAAGAAATTCACAGCATTAAAAGAAAAGTTAAAAATCCTATTGTAGAATCCAGACAGAGCCATGTTTAGCTATGTGTGTCCAGGTGGGCATACCCTTCTGGCCTGGGTGCATCTCTAGAAACCCTCATGCCCACTGTGGGAGAAACTACCTTGAAAGTAAAGGAGGATAAGACCATCTTCCCATCCACCAACTCCTCACCCCCGGCCTCTCCAAGACCTGCTCCGAGGTCTGACCTCCACCAGCAGAGGTGACCAGACCACCTGATTCCTAGACTGCTGGGCCTGAGCTGAACAGGCCGCCCAGCAGACGTCAGTGGCACCTATGAGGGCCGGGCACTGTTCCAAGCACTGGAGGTGAGGGCACAGCTGGATCAGACCCAGTCCTGGCTTCAGGAAGTTCTCACCAGGTAAAGGAGACACGCTCCAGCCACACCCTGCTGCCTGCCCCTCCCCAGCACGCCAAGTGCTTCCTATGTACTCAGCTCTGCTCGTGCTGTTCCCTAAGTCCACAGTGCCCAGTCCGTGCCCTTCCGATAACTAATCCTCCTTCAACCTTCCAGTGCTGGCTGGACTCCCTACCTTAAACTGAGTTTATTCTGAGTTCCTGTGCCCTGACGTCCATGGAGAGGGCTGCCTGAGCATCAGCCTCCAAGAAGGACCACCTTGGCCTTGGAAACACTTGCAGCCATGGAGCAGGGAGCTAACAGAGAGAGGCTACCAGGAAGCAGACAGGCCTGACCCCAGGCTGGCCCAAGAGGACCACTTTTGACTCTCAGGCTGAGTCTGGAATCAGCACAGGGGTGCTTTCTCCTGAGCTGGCTGCCCTAAGCAGAAAGTCCACGGGGCAGGTTTCCTCCCAGGGGCCCCCACTGTCTCGCTAATGAAGTAATCCTGAAGTGATGCCCTTTCAAAATTGCAGGAGAATGAGAACAATGACCTTCGATTGCAAAAACAGGTGGACAGCCACTCCTATGCTTTGGTACCCTCCAAAATGAGGAGCAATTCATTCATTCAACAAAAATTTATTGAGCATCCATTATTTGCCAGGCACTGTCCCGGATGGGGAAGACAAAGACAAAAACCCTTGCTCTCAAGGAGCTTCCATTCTCTCAAGGGAAGAGACAAGCAACACAGAAAATAATTAAGTAAAAAGGATGGCACATTAGATGATGGCAACTGTCACACATAAGAATAAATCAGAAAGAGCAGGCCGGGCGCAGTGGCTCACGCCTGTAATCCTAGCTCTCTGGGAGGCCGAGGCGGGTGGACTGTTTGAGCTCAGGAGTTCGAAACCAGCCTGAGCAAGAGCGAGATCCCGTCTCTACTAAAAATAGAAAGAAATTAATTGGACAACTAAAAATATATAGAAAAAAACTAGCCGGGCATGGTGGCACATGCCTGTAGTCCCAGCTACTCGGGAGGCTGAGGCAGGAGGATCGCTTGGGCCCAGGAGTTTGAGGTTGCTGTGAGCTAAGACGACGCCACGGCACTCTAGCCCAGGCAACACAGTGAGATTCTGTCTCAAAAAAAAAGAAAAAAAAAGAAAGAGCAGGGTGTTCTTCTTGGAGAAGGTGACACTTGAGTAAAGACCTGAAGAGGGTGACGGAGGGAGCCAAGAGGAATTCTGGTGGAAGAGCAAAGCACATATGCAAAGATCCTGAGGCAGGATGGGCCAGAAAGGCCCAGGAGTAGCCAGGAGGGTTGCATGGGTGGAGGGAAGTGGATGGGGGAGAACAGCAGAAATAGTGATTGGTTGGGGTGGGGGTTGAGCGTGTGAAGCCTTGAGCCACTGTGGTGACCCTGACTTTCACTCCAGACGAGGTGGGAGCCACGGCGGGTTTTGAGCAGGTAAGTGATGTGCTGCGACTTAAATGTTAACAGGATCACTGTGGCTGCAGTGTAGAGAATAGACCCCTGGGCATGGCCCCCTGCCGTGGCAGTGGGGGTGCAGGGCATGGCTGGATTCTGGCTGCATCTGAAGGTGGAATTACAGGTACCAGACACTGCTCCTGGCGCTGTGCACCATTGTCTGTCAACCTCACAGTCACCCTGTGAAGTACGGCCTTTCTCCCCATCACACAGATAAGGAAACAGAGGTTCAGAAAGTTCACACGGCTAGCAGGTGGGAGATTCAACCCAGGCTTACCCAAGCCCAAAGCCCAAGCTCCTCATACTCCACTCACTGCCTGCCTTGTCAGAATTCCACCGAGGAGAACATCCAGCCGCAGAACCCGTGACAGGGACAAAGTCAAGACACCCACCAGCTGAGAACTTCAAGCTAATTTGGAATTGTCTATAAAATGTCATCTGAACCTGCTTTCTCTTTATATTAAAGTTCAAATGATACTTATGGGTATTAAGCATTTTTATTTATATAGCTTCCAATTTTTAATCAATATTCTTATTTTAAATTGCATCCAAAATCATCATTGAAGGCAGAGAACTGCAAGGAGAAGGGAGGTTGGGGGAGGTATTTAGTAATTGCAAGATGTGAGCTGGGACATCCTGTTTCTTACCGGAATTATCCGTCAGCATTGCCGTGGGCCGGGCCCTGGGATAGGGAACTGTGGGCCAGGCAGGGCTGGATCCAACCCAGCCCCCAACCAGAAGGATCTTTCAGCAGGTTTGAATAGAGGAGACGTTTACAGCCAGTGGGTGAGAGGAGCCATATCTGCGGTGAAGCTGCCTGGGGATGATCAGTGACCGAGCAGGGAGGTCCAGCCAGGGAAGGCGTAAGTCAAATCCCAGAAACAGTCCAACATGGCAGAAGGGATCGTCAACTGACTAAGCAGTGGAACTGGGGCAGAGGTGCTTTGAAGTCCGAGCCGGCAGGTCTTCCAGCAGGTAGTGGGGCCACGTTTCGCCAGCGCTATAGGATGGTGGGAAAGGGCTCCACACAAGGGAAGGAGAGAAGGTCATGAGTTCACACTCCGAGCTATTGCTGAGGGCCAATTATTAAAATGCAGTGGGGCATACAATGACTTTAATTTAAAGAGCCCCAAAGCCAGTTTGGCACCAAGGCCTGGTCTGGTCAGAGGCAACACGTGGGAAACGCACAGCAAAGCTTCCCTTCAAGTTTAGCAAAGGCACGTGAGAGTCCAGGAGGCCTCAGTCACAGGGCAAAGACAGAGTGATGACCTGCAGTTGCTGCAGACACATGGAAGATTCTATGCTGCTCACCCTGCTACAGCCATGCCCAAATCCTCCCAGGTAGATGCACACACTCAGAAATGCACTAACAAAGGGGACAGCTGCAGAGACAGTGACACATGTACGTGGGCAATTACAGACACGTACGAGACACAGAGAGGCACAGAGGTGCTGGAAAGAACGCACAGGCCAATACAGATGCACAGTGACGCACGGATGCCAACAGAGAGGCATGGACCCCGTCCACAGATACTGACACTAATACGGTCACATCTGCACAGATATTGAAGGAAATGTACAGACATTGGCAGGTACAGGCAGAAACGCAGACACACGTACACGAGCAGTGACAGATGTACACATGCAGGAAGTTCATTTCTACACAGATGTGCAGGCTCATACCGACTCACAGACACACCTTGACACACAGATGTGCACAACTACATGGATGTACCTATCTTGTAAAAGGCACACACATACACACTTAGAGGAATGCACACGCCCAGACATATCCTCCGACACATGCACACACACAAAGACATGCTCAGAGACACCGGCCGCCATGCTCGGGCACTGCCAGCAGCCAGGCAGACACACACACTGCTGCGCTCTGTTCTGCGCTCAGGTCCTGGCCCTCAGCTTCCCTGAGCAGGCTGTCCTCAAGCCAAGTCCTCTCCCACCCCACTCCTGCCAACTGCCCAGCTTTGGCGGGATCCCCTGTGCTCAGACCCGCCTGCCATACCTTCATCTGCCCATTGGCCCTGGCCCAGGCTCAGGCCCCCGGCTCCAGGATAGCAATTGCCCCATTCTCCCAGGTGCCGACTCAGCCAAATTTCACACCCAGAAGTGGAGCCAGGCCAGCGGGGCTTGTTACAGCCCGCTCGGGGCATCAGCCCAGGGCTGGCGAGAGGGAGCCAGGATCCTGTAGTGGCAGAGAACAGAGCAGCCCAGATGCCTTGCAGGCCTGCCTGGCGAGGCTGCCAGCTTCTTGTCCGAGTCATCCACCCTCTCCAGGCCTCGGGCTGCTCACCTGTGAAATGGAACAATATGCCTGCCCCACTGACACGTCAATTAAATAGACATCCCCACCCAGATGACAGAGAGATTTTACCTACCCTTCCCTTGCTTAATCTGTACCATAACCCTGAGACATAGGTTTTCTTTTCCCTATCTTATGCCAGGAAGCTGAGCTCAGGAAGGGTAAGTAACTTAATCAAGGGAGCACATGGGACTGGAATCCAGCTTCCTGCTCCAAATTCCATCTTTCATGGTCAATAAATACGCAGCACGTGACCTGCCAAAGTTCAAACACCAGCCCACAGCAGACACCACTAACAGGCCGCAGTCTCTTTTTTGGTGAATCTAGACTTGGCCTCTGAATCTTTCTCAACACACCATTCTGAGCAGCCATTCATAATTAGCCAGAGTTGACATGGAGAATGAAACCTACTGCCATCTTGTCACTACATGCAATTCATCTAACTCAGAGGACTGATCGCATGAGATCAAGGGTAGAAAGTACTTTGTAAGAGTCCAAGCGATGGGCCTGTCAGAGAAATTTCAGTACAGTTTTCAAAGATTGTTTACGTCCAAGTCCTCCCAAGTCTTCCTATACTGGTGTGGACAGTTCAGGACAAGACAGTCACTGTCATTGCTCCATTTCACAGAGGAAGAGACTGAGGCTCAGGCAAGCCAGTCCAGGGTCACACAGCTCAGAGTCAGAAGCCGGAGTGGGACCCAAGCGTTGACTTCTGCTTCAGTGCTCTTGCAGTCAAGGTCCCAGCCAGACAGGACCCAGAGAGAGTGTGAGCATCCGGGCACCAGGGCTGGGAGAGCAGCAGGAAGGCCCAGGCTCCTCCCAGCAGAAAGGGATCAACCCTACAACTAATTGGTTCAGAATGCTTCTTTTGACCCTAATTAGCTATTTCTCATGTCTCTATTTGCATACCAGAAAAGATGCAAATTTGCATATTTATAAATGAGGCCGGGCCTGGATGTGGGTTCTGGAAGAGTTTGGCAGTTGCTGGCAGGCAGGGAGGCAGCTGGCTCTTGCCACTTAAGCATGGGCCGCCGAGGAAAAAGGAGATTTGGAAGACAGCTCCTTGGCTCAGGGCTGCAAGGTGCTCTCAAAGAGGGTCAGGGAAGACGGCCCGCCCCACCCCCTCCCCCAGGGCTAAGCGGTGGGGAGGGAGAATGGGCAGCCTAACGCTGCTATTTTGATTAGATGAAACAAGGAGGGGGGAATATAAAGTAATTTCAGGACGCTCTGTGCTGGAGAACCTTCTGTTCACGTCCTTGGATAGAATCTGTAACACTTGCAAAAAGGGGAACATCCCCCTCCACCTTCCTGGAGAGGAAAAGGTCCGGAAGGGAATGAGGGTCACGGGAAATACACCCTAACACACACTCTCCCTCTCTGTCTGCTTCTCTCCAGACTCTCACTTTTACACACACCTGCAGTTCACTTATACACACACACACACATACACACACACACACACACACACACACACACATGCACTCGTGGCTTGGCCCCCCCAGGAGCACCCTTGCACACGACACCCCCAGCCCCAGAGAGGTACACATGCAACTCTAACTGGAGAGGCACATTCGCACATGCAAACATTCCCAGACTTCCTGAGACATACACATTCACGCCCTTACACATACAGACACACACTCAAACACTTGAACATAGATGTAGGCATACAGACTCCCTTAAGCTGTGCGTAAATATTTACATACACACACACACAAGATGTACTCCCACAAGCACATCCTCGCTAAGACCAAATTTCCTGGCAAATTCTGGAAATTCTGACCCCTCCACCAGAGCTCTTGGTGCCTCTTTAGAAAGAGACAAAGGAAGCGAGGTAGCTGACCTTCCTAGAAAGGGAGCAGTGTATCCCCCAGGAATTGGACCCCAACTGGGACTGGTTCCTTCCCTGGGAAGCCCATGACTAGCAAATGCCCCAGTGCCTTTTGGGCTTTGACCTAGAGCATGGAGCAGGGTCTGGGTGGGCCCCGACAAGCAGGAGAGAGATGTGTGATACATTGGCTGGCTCTGGCCCATGAACTGAGCAGGAAAGCCCCATTGCCTGAGAATTTCCACGTTGCCCTCGGAGGCCAGTGTGGGACAGGACGGCAGGAGCTGCAGTACCTTCACCCATGGAGGCCCCAAGATGCCAAGCTCAGAGGGACCCCCGGGGCCCTGAGGCTTCCCAGGACCTGGGACCCAGGACCCAGGTGCTGCACACTGGCACTGAAGGCACGGGGTCAGGACCGAGCACCCCAACCCTGTCCCCCGTCCCCAGCAGCTCCTCCCCAACGCCTGCACCTCAAAAGGCAAGCTAAACGGCTCTGTATTTGTAAATTAAATATAGCTGCACTTCGGCTTTCCAAAGAGCTGGGAAGGAGAGAAGGAGAAAGAAAAAGAGAGAGAGGAAGAGAAGAAAAGCTGCCGCCCTCAGGAAAGTCTGGCTGGTACAGATTGCCTGAGTCATGAATATTCATCTGGCGAATGAGGAGAGGGGAGTTTGCATAACAGCTCCACCCACCCAACTGAAAGAAATGTCACCGCCTTTGCCAATAAAGTGCCAAAGGAAGCCGGTGGAGGCTGCCAGCCAGACGGTGCCAAACTGCTGACTTCCACTCTAAGGCGTGGAGAAAGCACATTGTTTCCGGCCCAAGGAGCCGCCACTTGGGGCTGGGGGAATGGAGCTGGCTGCTGGGAGAGAACCAGGAAGAAAAGTTTCACTTGCCACCCACAGGAAGCCTGGTGGGCAGAGCGCCTGGGCCACAGCCCTCCCCAGAGCCCCTCAGAAGAGAGGCTCAAACCTGACTGTTCCAGGGCACCCACCCTGACCACCAAGGACCCAGGTTCCAGACCAGCTCCCAGTTGAGAGCCCCGTGCTCAGGACTGCCTTGAAGAAACCTCAAGAGGGTCCTCAGGAGTCCTAGATGATTACTAGAGACGAGGAGGAAAGAGGACAAACCAGATGTCACTTTGCAAAGCCCACAGTAACGTTGGTCCCATTTTGCAGGAGGGACCTCCCCAAATGCAGGGTCACACACATTTCCAAGGCCTAATCCTACTGCCTCCTATTCTAAAAAGTCTTCCCAGACCCCCTGTCCCCAAGAGTTAGTCCCTGTGTCCTCTGTGCACCCCAGTCCTGACAGCTACCCTGATCTCAGCACTTCTGTGACCATGACTGTTCCCGCCCGGCCTGTGAGCTTGGAGGCTGGGCTATGGCTGACTGATCACTCTCAGGGTCCTGCCCCAGCAGGACAGCCAGAGAAGGCATCTTGAGCAATCTGTCGAATGGAGTCGATTCTCTCCACTCCCATCCCTATGCCCGTACCTGGCCCTGGGTCCTTCCTGCTGCTCTGAATCGTGCTTGTCAAGTCCCTGGGCAGAGAGGCCTTCTGTCCTGGCGGCTCCGTCTGGGCCCACTGAGATCAGGACCAGAGCTGGGTGTCCAGCCTCAGGCCCCTGCTCCCGGTGAAGACTGCAGAGAGGCTCCGGCTCCGTGGCACCCCGTCCTCGCGGCAGCACCCACGAGGTGGTGTTACAAACGTGGCCGCCCGCCCGCCAGTCTGCCGCAGCTGGCTCCCTCCAGTAATTACCTAAATGAATGGGAGAAGCAGAGTTGCAGAGAGGACATCCTCTTAGCACAGAAAAGCAATTAGGGCTGTGGGCGTCTCCAGCTGCTGCTCCTGTTATGTAAAGTTTGGGATGTGTACTGGGGACTTAATGAGGATATTTATGTGTCCACATCTTACCTTCGCAGACTGCTCATTTCAAGCATCGCAAGTCCTCTTGGGCACAGAACACGGCAATACGAGCGAGGCTACAGGCTCCGAGGAAGGGGCAGCACCACCGGGCGGCCGAGGAGACCCTCTCCCAGGACTCACAGAAGCCCAGAAATTTATGATGATACCCACCGAGAGGCAGGCTCCCTTCTGCAGCACTCCTGAGAAGTCCACACTCTGGGGCCTCTGGGAACTACGATTCCTTTACTCCCTCTTTTGTGGTTAAAACATCTGCAATTGTTCAAAATTCTGCCTTGAACTGAGCCAAAATTTGCTTCTGCAATGTCCCCAGGTTGGCCCAAACACTACCCTTGGGACTACACAAGATATATCACTCCCTCTGCCCCAGGTCAGCCACTAGTCCTGCAGGAGGTAAATTGATGTTAAACTGGAAAAGTTTCTGTGGCTGAATAAGTTTGGGAAAATTCTATGTTAAGCAAGTTTCTTCCCTGCAGGACTTCTCAGAGCCTTTACTGTACTCACATGCACCGAGCTACGAGTGCTGCATTCCATGAACATATTCACTCACGGAACTCTTTTCTGTGGAAGAATCTCTAGAAACTAAGATTCCAAGGAGCATGTTTTAGGAAATACTGCTTCAGCAGGGTAAAGGCAAACATCTAATTCCTTGGCCTGAGCTCCTTCAAGCATTTCTCCTAGATGGGCATGATGCCTGGGCCTCCCTGCACCTCGGTCATTTTCTCCAGGTGAGCTCTGCATTCCTCCACTGCTCCAGACAATCTCTGGCCACTGAGCGTCCAGAAGAGCCTTTAGCTCCCACATTCAGGACTCCAGGCTTCCACGGATGCAATCGAAACACCACTGCAAGCCCAGCAGCCACCCACAGTGAGCGTCTTCCTCAAGAGTCTTTCCAACAAGCCACCACTGAGCTGCAACTCCTGGTCGGGCTCTCAGGTACTGCAGGTGGAACCCACAGGTGACACAATAGGGTGCTTGGTGTTCCAGACAATGGGGTTCCTGCCATACGTTCCTGGACAGCCAGACGGTGGGCCACGGTGAGCCTCAAGCACCTGCACACCAACTAGTAGTTCCTACACAGTCGGGCTTGTTCACAGCATGACCGAAGCACTTGTTCTAGCATCTGGTCAGCTCAGACTCACAGGCAGGCGGCACTCCGCTCATCCTGGGCTCTGGCCCACAAGTCTCCCCAGACTGAGGCCACAGTCCCTGCCTGCACGGATCGGGGGCCCTGGCCCTGCTCTCTTGCTCCTTTGGTTACACCTTCCATGGGTTCCTTCTCACCATCCTTCAAGTATGTGTTCAAGCCCAGGCATGGAAAATGGGTTCATTGCACCAGCCAAGTCCAAGAGCCTGGTAGTGGCTCCCTGGGCTGGCCACTGGGAGAAAGATTCTGCAGATGCATCTGGGCTCCAGTTGAGGCTTGGAGCCCCCCTTTCCCTCAAATATGCCCCCCAAAGCTATAACCTGCCCTTCTCCCACAACAAACTCCCTCACTCCCACACACGACAACGTGCAGCCTCATTCCTCCACCAAAACTGCCCTCTCTGAGGTCACCAACAAACTCCTATTTGTCAAGTCCTGTGGCCTTTGCCACATTAGACATGGTTGACCTTTCTCTGGAAACTCGTCCCCACGCCTGTGGAATTCTGAGGCCCTCCATGTGCCGGGTCGTCCCTCGCCTTCCTGACCACGCATCCTGCTTCTGGTCCCAGCTCGTCAACGTGGCCGTGTTCCAGGCTCCGTTCCAGCCTCTCCTGCTCCCGCCGGCGCACTCCCTCCCTGCGAGATCTCAGCCACAGCTTTGTCCTTGGGGAAAAGCCCGCTCCCACCCCACCCCTCCGAAGAGGCAGCCCTACTGCCCACCGGCCACTGCCGCAAACCAAAGCTCTGAAAACCCAGCGCCTCTTCTTTCCTGCGGAATCAGCCCCTGCCCTGGGTTTGCCACGATGCAGGGTCCTTCCAGCCACCGCATCAAATTCTTGGCTTATGTCTCGACTCCTTCCCCGCATCAGTCCCATCACTACGTGCTGATTCCTCCTACTTAGCATTTGTCTTATTTCCAAAATGAAAATAGCATTATCATTTGTTCTGATTGAAAAACATGATATAGCCTCATTAATAAAAGAAATCAAACCAATACTTAAAAGTATGAAAAAGAAAGTAAAAATCCTACCATCCAGATATAACCACTCCTAGCATTTTGGTGAACAGCCTTCCAGACATTTCTCTATGCATATACACACATAGAGATCTATGTATATAATTTTATAGACGAGGAATTGTATTATACATACTGTTCTCGCTGACACCTGCTTTTCTCTCCCAACAATATGTCCTAGACATCTTTCGATGTCAATAAATAGAGCTCTACGAAATTATTTTAATTACTTCATAGTATTCCATTGTATGTATGTATCATACTTTATTTGACTGGGTCTCTGCTGATGATCATTTAGGATGTTGTCAACATTTTATTCTCATAAACAATGTTGTGATAAATATCCCTGTGCATATCTCTCTGCTCATTTTTGCAAAAATCGCCTTAGAATAAAATCCAATAAATGAGATTGCTGCAATTAAGGGTGTGCTATTTCTAATTTTACCACTCTGCCCTTAAGAAAGCTTACAGCCACATACTTCTCATCAACAGGGCTCAGGCATCTGTCTGTCCGTACCCACGCCAATCCTGGGTTTTGCCAGCCATGTTTGGCCAGATTGGCAGAAGACAAATGACACTCATTTTTATTGGCGTTGCTGAGATTATTGATGGGGGTAAATAAATATCTTTTGTTTTGTCAGTCATTTGTAGTTATTTTCTCTGCGAATTGCCTGTTCATGTCCTTTGCCCATTTTTCTAATGAGATATTTGTCTTTTTCTTAATGATTTGTAAGAGTTCTCTGTCCATTAGAGTGTGGTCCCCCACCCCTGGGCGGCAGACTTGGACCAGTCTGTGGCCTGTTAGGAATCGGGCTGCACAGCAGGAGGTGAGCAGCGGGTGAGTAAGCGAAGCTTCATCTGTATTTAAAGCTGCTCCTCATCGCTCACATCACCACATAAGCTTCGCCTCCTGCCAGATTAGCAGCAGCATTAGATTCTCAGAGGAGTTCAAACTCTACCATAAACTGTGCATGCGAGGGACCTAGGTTGCGCGCTCTGTATGAGAATCTAATGCCTGATGATCTGAGGTTGGAGCCGGGGCGGTGATGCTAGCGCTGGGGAGCGGCTGCAAACACAGATTATCATTAGCAGAGAGGTTCAACTGCACAATAAATGTAATGCGCTTGAATCATCCCAAAACCATCCCCCACCTCACCCTGGTTTCTGGAAAAATTGTCTTCCATGAAATCAATTCCTGGTGCCAAAAAGGTTTGGGACGGCTGCATTGGAGACAAGATTAAACTTTTGTCTATCATATATATTCCCTTCCTCTTTTTAAAAATTTTCTTATAGTGTTCTTTAAGGTACTTACATTTCTAATTTTCATAGAGTTAAATTTATCAATCTTTTCTTTTATGATTTCTGGATATCATACTTATCATACTTAAAAGAATCTTCCCTACCTGAAATGATCAAAATATTCAAGCCTGGCACAGTGGTGCACGTGCCTGTAGTCCCAAGTACTCAGGAGGCGGAGGCAGGGGGATCCCTGGAGCCCAGGCGTTCGAGGCTGTAGTGTGCTATGATCACGCCTGTGAATAGCCACTGCACTCCAGCCTGGGCAACATAGCTAGACTCCATCTCTTACAAAAGAAGATATCAAAACATTCATACCACCATGGTCTTCGTGGTTTAATCTTATTGGAGTAAGGTGGAAAACCAGCTTGTGTTGTAATGGCTGGGCCATTATCCCAACACCATTTATAAAATAGCCTATATTTTCCCAACTCAACTGAAATGCCATTTGATCATATTTTAAAAATCCCCTTAAATATCTGCATCCATTTCTGGACTCTATTCTGTCCCAATGATGTCTATTCTTATACAAGAATTTTAATCATTGTCCCTTTATAAAACATTTTAATATCTGAAAAAGTAAATAAATATTCATCATTTTTCTTTCTTGGAATTTTCCTGACTACTCTTATTTTTTATTCTTCCAGATTCGCTTTATAATTATTTTGTCAAATTCTTTAAAAATCCTGTTGAGGTCTTGATTGGATTATCTTAATTTTATACATTCATGAAAGGAGAACTGACATCCTTAAAGTATTAAATCTTTCTACCCAAGAATTCAGTATGTATCATATTTATTCAAGTCTATTATATCCCTCAGAAGAATTTTCTGGCTTTCTTCAGGTAATTATACATATTTCTTGTGAAGTTTATTTCCAGGTATTTTGTATTTTTTGTTTTCTTCTTGACACCTTATTTTACCATCTAGATAGTCATTTGATAAATAGAGAAGCTATTAGTTTGTGTAAATTGTTTTGTTACTGGCTATTTTACTAAACTCTATTTTTTGCAGTTGTTTTTCAGGAAATTGTCTTGGGTTTTCTGGATAAATAATCATTTTATCTGTAAACTATGATTATTTGCTCCTCTCCCCGAGTATTTATACTTCCTATTTCATCTTCTCATCTAATTGCACCAGCACTTTAGGAAAAGTGTTTTTAAAAATATTGATAACATGGCTCATGCCTGTAATCCTAGCACTCTGGGAGGCTCATACGGGCGGATTGTTTGAGCTCAGGAGTTCGAGACCAGCCTGAGCAAGAGCGAGACCCCATCTCTACTAAAAAAATAGAAAGAAATTATCTGGACAACTAAAAATATATAGAAAAATTAGCCAGGCATGGTGGCACATGCCTGTAGTCCCAGCTACTCGGGAGGCTGAGGCAGGAGGATTGCTTGAGCCCGGGAGTTTGAGGTTGTTGTGAGCTGACGCCACGGCACGCTAGCCTGGGCAACAGAGTGACACTCTGTCTCAAAAACAAACAAAAAAAAATATTGACAACAACAGCTACCCTGGTCTGTTTCTGACTTTAGTGACACTACACC